>JASSUY010036777.1:0-129872 GCA_032466535.1 Forpus xanthops | reverse complement strand
ATCTCTTCTCTGCCCAACCTGTAGCTGTGCCTGGGATTGCTCCGACCCAGGTGTAGGACCTTGCACTTGTCATGGTTCAACTTCACCAGGTTGATTGACATCTATCTTCCAGGGATTAATAAGCAGTATAGAGAGGATGAGGTGGAATGCATCCTGTTAGAGCTGTAACAGGTAGCCTAGATATGAGATATTTCCCCATTGACTGTATAGGAAATGCGGGTCTGGCATCCTAAAGCCATACATCTGACTGCACTCACTTGAAGTTATGGTATAGAATGGCTTGGGTTGCAAGGAACCCTAAAGGTCATCTAGTTCTAGACTCCCTGCCATAGGCAGAGACACTCTCTACTAGACCAGGTTGCTCAAAAGCCCCATCTGACCTGGTAGATATGTAGTTATGTACATGGCAGGTGTGAAATTAGGGTAGACAAGTGAGTTCACTCTACTCATCAAAACACCTTTTTAGAAGATATACGTATGTCCCCCAAATGTTTTCTTTTATGGAGGGGTAAAAATCTGTGCTACTTGTAACATTCCCCTAACATTCATTTCTGCCTTCAGCGGAACTGACCTGTGACAGCAAGTGCAGGAAGCATCAGATTAAATGACCAGGTATGGCAAGATCAAGGGGAAAAATGAGAGTAGGCAGAAAACTCCTACAAGTCTCCTTCCAGTGCTACAGTTGGAAGGCATGGGGTAACTGGTTCAGTTCAGGGCAAACACTGTCCTTGTCAGCGGCCAGAAGGAAAAGCTTCACACACCTGGCAGAGTTACTGTTTTCTCTACCCATCTGTGTTTGCAGTTGTAGATGCTTGAGCTAATCCGTTTTATCGTGTTATTTCGGCATCTTTGATCCCATTTATCTGAGTTCAGGAAAACTTAATGGAATGTCCATGACCTCAAGCAGGTTCATGTGAAAGCTGGTTTGCTTTTATCTGCCCAAGACTAAGGAAGCATGGCTATAACGTTTGTGTTACCCAGTTGTTCTGTGTGTGAGGAGGGAGAGGAAAGAAAAGTGAATTCAAACTCAAACATGAAGTTCAAGCTGATCAAAGTTCACTGTAACCTCCAGAAAGAGATGCCAAAGTTTGGAAATTCAAATCTGGATGTGATCCAACTTCAGTTGGAGCAGGAGGAGGTTTAACAGAATTAGTTTGGTTCCATCATCTCTCACCTACTTCTGTTTTTTTCAGGAGGAAGATCAGTGTGAACATGCATACCAGGGTGTAAACAGCTAAATATTCTTGCCTAGCCTCTTTATCCCCAAGCACAGCCCTGGAGCAGAAGATGTTTTCATGCCTTGTTTCCAGTGTTGCTTCTAGGCTCTGTCCTGATGGCAGCTCTTACAGGAACTAGGAAACTAGTGTCCTGATTTATTCTCTTTAGTACCTCTAGTACCTTAAAAGGAGCTCCAAACTACATTTGAAGGTGGCTTAGCAGGTTGTAACGACAATCTCTTTGAACTTCTCACTGGTTTACTTTTCAGTCTTACGAAAGATTTCAGGGAACAACCTGAACTCTTGCAAAGGAACTTCACTATGTTCTTTCACTTTGCAATCAAAGCTTTAAGCAAGCCTACACACTTTAAACTCAGGTATGCTGAACTACATGAGTCTTAAAGCTGAGAGCTGCGATAAGATGTTGTCAGGCAACAACATGAGGAGAGGAAGCACAGAAAGGGAAAGTTTCTTTTGTGACATGGAAGAGGCAGTGCCATTTCTCACCACAGCTATTTGCCCACTGAAATCCCTCATCCAGAGCTCCTGACAGGCGTGGCTGTCAGCTGGGTTTCCCCGAAGACCTGTGAGCCAGTTCCTAAGGACAGGATCCGGGCTGGAGCAGCAGACCTGGCAGGGTCCGGCAAGGGAGACAAGGAGGGCTGAAGGAGGGAAAGCAGAGAAGGAGTTGCGCTTGCGGGGACGGGGAGTGATGGGGAGCACGTTGCACCTGGCTCGGGAAAAATACAAGCAGGGAAATGCTGTCTACAAGTCCGTGACAATCCTTCAACCATTGCCACGCAGGAATAAGGCAGGGGGAAATAAGTTAAAAATAAAGCCCTCCTCACTGCGTGTGAAGACGAAATCGTGCCCCTTCGCCAAGAGGGAGGTGCTGGGACCTCGAACTGCCCGGAGAGGGGTGGAGAGAGCCGGGGGAGGGCGGGCGAGGTGCAGCCGGGTCTGACTCAGCCCGGCCCGCACGATGTGCGCTGAGGGCAGTGCCAGGCTCGCCGCCTCCGAGAAGCCTCTTCCCTTCCCCACTGCCCTCGCGGGCTCCCCCGCGGCGGCCACGCTCCTCCCGCGTCCCCGTGCTGGCTGGGACCCTCTCCAGCTGCGGCCTCGGCCTCGGGCAAGGCCGCTCCGCCCTCCTCCTCCTCCCTCGCCCCGCCGCCGGTGCTGCCCCTCGGCGGAGGGCGCCCTACGGGCCGGCGGTGGCGGTCCCACCAGCCGGGACCGGCCCCATCATGTGAGGCGGCGGGCCTGCCCCCCCCGCTCCGAGCTGCCTTCAGCCGCACCATGAGGGACGGGGATGCGGGGCAGCATCCACGACGGAGACAGGTAGAGCCCGGGCGGCTCCTCCCCCTCCTCTCCTGCGTGATCCTCGTGTGCACCTCTGAGGTGGCGGCACTCGCCGACTTCTCAGGTATGGGGCGGGCAGCGGGAGGATCGGGACCGGCTAACGGTCACCCGGGATGCGGTGCCCGGCGCGGGAGACGTGAGGGGAGAAGCGGGGTGGGCAGGAGGAGGGCACCTGCGTCCCGATCGCCAGCCCCCCGTATCGCCTCGAGAGGGGAGTCCTCGTATTCCGGCACCCCCAGGCTTGAGGCGCGCCCCGTACCCTCGAACGGCACCCCGGCAGCCCCTCGTAGCCCGGACTGGCGCCGGCTGGAGGTGCCGGCGGTGTCCCCGGAGAGAGGCTGCCTGCAGCCTGCGCTCGGACCCCGCCCGGCGCTGCTCGGAAAGCTGCGTATTGACCGGCGAGCTGCAGGCACGTCGTGTCCCAGGGCCGGGACACGGGCCTGCACCCAGGGGAGCACGAACGCATGATTCAGATGTGCCGCGGCCGTGGCACCGTGTGAAGGAGGGGAGGAAGGAAGAGTGGGGGTGAGGTATTCCAGAGAGGTCCGGTGGGAAGGGACGCCAAGGGTTGGACTGCCAGGTTCTTCTTGTCAGCTACGCGGTGGGAAAGCTGTGCGTGAACAGGCCAGGGCCTGACCAAAAGTGCGTGGAAGTCCCTGGAAAGATTCCCACTTTCTCCTGGAGACTTGGAGTCGAGCCCTGAGCGAGCCGTCATTAACTCCGATAGCGAGCAACTAATGCTGCGCTTCTCTCCGCTGGGAGGGCGTTTCGCTTAGTAGCGCTGTGATGGTGAGAGTCACTTCAAAGTGAGCAGAGGCACGAGCTGTCATTTGGAAATCAGGGAGGTAATCCCTGCAAGGGTGCTGTGTCGGTGCAAAGTGAATTGACTGTCGAAACGGGGAAAATGTCCTCGTTTTCACTAGGACAAAGAAGCAGGTTTTATTTTCTGTTTGAGAAATCTGAGCTTTTGTGACTTTTCTTGTGCTCCAGGACATCTCATTGCTGTTAGGAAGTTAGAGGAGAGGTTTCTCTCCTCGCTGTATCTGACAGGAAGTACAGCATATTCCTGGCAGTTGCAAGCTTAAGGAGTTGCCCCTAGGGCAGAAAGCAAACCTTACCTTTAACGAACAGAGCAGAGCTTTCCAAAAGCCAGCCGAGTGCACCGGCACAAAGTTAGTATATAATTAATAGTCCAAATGTGTTGTTACCCATATTCATATAGTTCATGCTAATGCAGTTCAAAATGGTCGTGGTGGTTCTGCAAAAACTCTTTTCTCAACAATAAGAAAATACTGTTTGTGATTTTATTATTGTATCCAACTCTATAAGCCTGAACATTTCCAAGCATGCAAACACCAAGCATAAAGACCAGGATTATGTACTTGGATGAACTAAGTTTCTCTTACTAGATTCCTTTCACATGTATAGGCTTTTAAATGTTTGCTATCTCGTTCTTTGGTGACTTTTTGGCTTAACTGCTGGCTTGTACATGTTAGTTTTGGAATCACGTGGCAATTCTCCGCAATGAAATAGAGTTCAAATTTTCCCTTTCAAATAGCCGCTGAGTTAAAAAATATCCCTCTAGTTTATCTAAGAAAGTTCCTCTCACAAAAGTCCATTCACTTTTCTAATGAAGTTTTTCAGATAAGGTTATCCAAGATACATTTCAGAAGTACAGCTGTATTCAGTATTCATTGTGCACTGAACTTTCCAAATAGGTAGAATGACCAAGGCAAAATGTTTGTCTCACCCCAGAGATCAGTATTAGAAATACCATGCAGAGAATTCCATCAATAAGATGTGGAGAAGAAAATAAAATTCCCAAATTCTTGTCAGGTTGGGAAGTTTCCAGCCTGAACAAATTCTGCTCGCTTTTTCTTTTTACTTTTAACGTGGGTATCTAATCCAGAATGACAGGAAGGACCACACAGAGAAGTTTTGGGCTACTTTAGAAGTAGATGCAGTGGGCCAGGAGGACTGACAGCAGATGACAGCCTGCAGCGCCATCACCAGTCTGATTAGTACCTGTTAGAGAATTACAAGCTTTGTAAAGAGCAGCTTCAAGCTGAACTTCTAGAGTTGCTGAATTTCCTTATTTGCTCCCCTCCTTAGCAGGAACAGCAACCTGATTTTCTTAAGCTCTTCTGAATTTGCATGAAAACAAATCTGCCCTGCTTAAAGGGGCAGCACCGAGCAACTGACAAGGTGCAAGCAGCTCCTTGGGGATTATCCTGATGGATGAGGAGTGGGGAGCTGGCTCCCCCTACTTTACCCCTGCATTTTGTGTCTTCTGGAAGGGATCAGGTCTAACCCTGCCCTTCTGAGGGTGAAGCTTCCAGGGAGCAGGTTATAGATTTCCACGTGCAGCCCATGCCGTAGCAAATGAAACAGATCTGCACCTTGAATGTATTGTGCATGATTTGATCAGGTTCTGGGAGTCTGGGAGTGCACAGACAATTGGAAGGATAGCTGCTTAATTTTTCCCTGCTTTTCACAGATTTTAGGCTCAGATTATTAGGTGCATACTTTTTTGTGTCATTGTCTTTTCTGCTCTGTGTGTTTCCAGCACCAGATCCTTGCCTCAGCAGCCCAAGCTCTGTTCTTCTCTCTTTCTCCCCCCACTGTCCCCACTCTGACAACTTTCTATAATCACTTCCCAGACTGCTGTCAGATTGCAACAAGTGCACATGTAATCTTTATCGTTCTCTTCAGGTAGATATTAAATTGTGCTAGCTGTTCTAACCTTCTCAGAGTCCATTTGTTAATCACAAGACCTAGATGCTTGCCTGTAGCAACACAAAGGTGACCCCTCCTGGGGTCTCATATTTTTGGCAAGGGGAGCAGGGAACAGTATATATGGATAATGAAGGTCTGGGGTTTGGTGTGGGGTGTTTTTTTTGTTGTTGTTGTTTTGGTTTTTAATGTTTGACTTGTATTTATTTCCCCATTTATAAAACTGTGGTAATTTTTTATGGATCACTTCACAGAGCAGAAGAAGTACAGTATTTATCCCTCCCTTTTCATAAAAGAGAGGTTGGCAGCTCTGGCTGTGAGTAGAATCTCTTAATTTGGTTATTGCAGGTCAGTTGCTGTTGTGGTTTTGTTACTACTCTTGCTCTTACAGGTTATAGAGCAGCAGATTCTTGTTCTCATATGTTTCTCAGTCTAGCTTTTAACTATGATTAAAAAAAAAAGTTGGTGTGGCCTTTTTTTCTCTGTTTTAGGGGTTTTTTACCCCCTTTTTTGTAGACATTTCTTCACTGTGCAATAACATTTCATGACTTGGTGTGGGAATTGGTATTTTCTAGGGAGAACAAATTTCTGAAACAAGACTGCAGCATCAGTTCTAAATCAAACTATGAGGAGGACTCAGGGTCAGTAAGCAAAATTATTTTCTCCTTTAACTAACAGGAGTTCTTGAAAGTAATGTAATGTTGATAAACAGTTCTTAAAGAGCAGCATAATCTATTACTGTCTAACAGATTGGTGGCAACAAAGAGCGTATGTATTAATTGCATTGGTTATTGGAGGTGGAGGTTTGCTCTGAGATCTGCAATCCTTTGTGATTTGTATTTAAAAGTGGAATCCAAGCTTGAATGCCCAAATTTGAAACAGAAAGGTGAAGGTTTGGAAGATAAGAGAGGTTTGATCCACAGTCCTTTCCTTAGATATTCATGCATATTGATTGACCCTATAGCTAGGGAATTTTCTTCACCTGAAGCCAGCTCTTCAAAATACATCTCAAATAACTTTCCATCAAAGTATTATTCATGTCCGCAGTTTCATTCCTACTTAGATCTTGTCCTCACGCTGTTTTTCTCAGTGATCACTTTCAAACTTCCCGTTTCAGACCAGGTCCCTGTCCAGGAGACTGAACCCTGCTGTGAAGTTTGCTAATTCTCTCATCTCTGGGAGCCAAAATCCTAAATACTCTGGCTCCCAAGGAACTGTCAGAAGTGAAGAGGGGCACATTTTTTGTGTCACCTCAGGCCACATGACAGCTGTTTCCTCACAGCTCATCTATGTTCAAGAACAGGTTCCCAAAACGGGCAAAATAAGGAGCTGGAAAAACCACTGAACTTATATGCTATACTTAATTTATATACTACACATATATACTATATCTGTATACCTATATTGATGCTATAGAAAGCTCATCTGTCTGCTGCCACTGCTACTGAGGGAGAGTTGGTTTTGCTGGGGATGGTGACATTTGCTGAGGAGTGTGTACCTTCCCAACAGCAGGAGTCACTGCTCCCATATCTCACTCCCCTACCCTCTTTGCTAGCAATGGGAAAAGTGCTCAGCTCTCCCCTTGTCTCTCTCTGTCCTAGCCCTGCTCCTTCTCCCACCTTTTCCCATCTGCTGTAAAAGTGAACTGACCTCTTATCCATCTAGGAACAAGTTCCTTCTCTCTGGCAACACTGAAGAACACCCATTCAGCTTTTTTTTTTTTTATGCCACTTTCTTCCTCCTTTTCTCCATGCTACTTCGAGCTTAGGCTTTCTGCTTGACCTGGCCTCTTTCACTCACTTCGTCAGTCAATCTCCCTTTCTTTACCTCAGTCCCAGCCAGGTTTTCTGGGCAGCTTTTAAGAAACGTGGCTGTAACTGAAGATCAAAAATGAAGTAGCTGTGTGATTGCATAACTGGCTGAAGAATGACTTTGTGGATGTGAACAGAAAAAGCAGACGCTGCTTAGGTAGAACTTTTTAATCTTTGTCTGCTGGTGTCAACTTTTCTTTCTTAGAACAGCTCGGTCAGAACTAAGCACTGCTTTAACTCCATAGACTTGATCATCTAACCCAACATCAGAAAACAAATGGATCTAATAAAAAAGCAAACCAGTTTGCCCAAGAAATATAATCTGATCCTGTGGCCTTTCTGCATTAAAAGTTTCCATTAAGTTCTGTGGCATTCACCCATCCCAGATTCCCTCAGGCAAAAGGAAAGCAAACAAATGCTTCAAGCAAATGCTTTGTTTGTAATAAACTGGCAGGGTCAATCATGACCAACCGCAATGATGCAGAGGTTTTTTTGTTGGTTTTGTGTTGGCCAGAGAAAATCCTGTATGATTTTCTTGAGTCAGTTCTGTTGACTCACCGTGGGAAGTGGAGCTTGACCAGGATATTTAAAGAGGTGTTAAAAGGAGTGATGTCAATGATGCATCATCTTGATACTGCCTTGTAGAACTCTAATGAAGATTTTGGTTGCTTTGTTTAAAGAAAAACATTTCATTTTAGAAACATGTTTCATTTCAGTAATATGGGAGTTAAACCTCAAAGTCTGGTTTAAAGTTTCTCAAAATGGAGCAAGTTTGTATCTGGGATTTGTTCTGTGGAGCAGAGGCATGTGTCAGAGGTGACAGTTTAGATCATGGTGCTGAGATCCAGATCTTGTTCAAGGCCTGTCTCTGCACTTCTTTCAGCTTTCCTGAGGACACTTAGTTTATGAATTCCCATTTTAGATGTGGATTTTGTCTAATATTCTTTTCTTAAATCCATTGATGAGATTTAATCATCCTTGTTAGAGAAGTAAAAATTCTGGTCCTATTAAGTTGCTACACATTTTGTGAGCATAAGCAGCTAGGCCCTACTAGCATCCCACAGAAAGGATACTATTCCTAAAGCTCTCCCAAAGTGAGCTAAAACATAGTGTGATGCTCCTACAATAACAGACGTTATGAAATTCAGGCATGAGACAAAACCCTGTAGGAAATCTACCTTCCTGAGCTCCTGCTCAGAGACCGACATGTTTGAATTTGTCTTTTGGATCCTTACACCTTTGGGGTGGGAACTCTGTTCTCACTGTGCAAATTGCTGGTACCTAACACATCATATGTTACTTTTATTCAAAAATAAATAGCAGGGATTAGCTTCCCCCTGCCTTCCTATTCCATCTGCTGCTGATTCCCTTCTTAGTAAGACAGAGCTTTGAGACAGTTTCAGCTTTATTAAAGAAAGGGTTACAGACCTGTTTCAAATACTCAGATTTTGATGGAAGTGTCCCCAGAGAAAGCACTGTCTTCTTAGCAGTCACCAGTTATCAGAATTCTGTCATCTGCCAACCATAATCTACAATTAAAGTGGAAATATTTTGCTATATTACCAAACAAAGAGAAAATAGTGTCTTAAAAGGAACAGAAGAGCAGAAGGAGGCGAGGTTACGCCTTATTTGTTCAGCATTGGTGACTCATTTCATCTGAATTTCTATGCATTTTAAGAGTTTTGTTTCAAAGGTCTATTGTGTGGCTTCTGGCGACAAATTAAATACCAGTGATATTTGACTCTTAATTTAGAATTAATTTTGAAACATCACTCATAAGACCCGATTGAAGGCCTGTGGTTGCTGGAAGGATTCCCAAGGGTTTCACTGGGCTTTGGATAAGGGTCTCAACCCGCAAGTATCTGTTTATTTTTCTTCATTGTATTTGTTCTTGGATGGGAAGACAAGCATTAATTTTTCAGAATAATTTTGCCTTTTTGACTTTTCATTTCTTCAAGCTAAAACTGAGTTGTAGACAATGAAATGTTGTGGAGAGCACCATCAGACTAGGAGGGTATTTTTTGCTTTTCTGGCTTGGACTTGCTGTACTATAAGCCATCACAAGAGTGTATGTCTGTGAGCTGCTGGAGGATGGACTTATTGATTCAGTAGGCAAATTCCCTGATCTCTACTTTACCTGATATTTTGAGTGTCACATATAAACAGGCATACAAAAAAATGCAGACTTTGAGTTAAAGTTCTGTGTGTAAAACAAAACCTGTATTTTGTTTTCTGAGGGGCAGGCAATGAACAGTCCTCATGGCAATAAATCCTCTCAGGTTTGAAAGGTGTTCAAGTTCATAAATCCAGGTTTTCAAAGAATTATTTTCCTGTAGTCCCTGAGTTTCTTCCGCTCACAGTGTTTGGGAACATTATACTTTGCTTTCTCTTGGGCGTAATGATTCGCCCATTCTGTCTCTAGAAGCAGTTGCTGCCCACTGAGCCTTTCTCTTGTTACTTCTTGTTAATGGACCTTGAAGACCCTACTTTGTCTCCAATCAAAAGAAAAATTTTTTGCCAAGGGAAAAAAGAGCCTTGCAGTCTCCCTTAACAGTGTTGTGCCTCTAGTGAGCATCTCAGGACACAAGGGAGAAAGTCTTCCTTTTCTACTGTAATAGATCCATATTAAGCCCCAGGACAAGTGTTTGTCCCCATGTCTTTATGGAACTGCTGAGCGAAGTATAACTGACTGTAGCATGGAGTTTACTACAGACCAGAATCCTTGAGGATTAGTAATAGTTTCCCTCTTCCTAGCACAAGAAGAGAAGACAGAAATCTTTTTCTAACCTAGTTGATTCTATGATTTTAAATAAAAAGAGAAAGTGAGTGAGAAAAAGGAAGTGCTTAGGGATCTGTCTGATTTCTGAAGAAAACCATTGAGGTGCAATGAAAATAGGCATCACTCCTAGGAGACAACACAGAGAAATATGAAACTGTAGATCTGAAGGAAACAGAGAACAGCTGTAGGAGGATGTGAAAGACAGAATAGGCATCTGGTCTGCGGATGCAGGACTTACGGCTTTTCCCGCTCTGCCAAAATTTCATTCGCATAACTACAAGTCTGAGCTGAGTGGCATGGATATGAAGAGGTTCTGTGGTCCTGGAGAAACATGACCATTTGGCATAACCAGAAAGTTAGAGGAGATCTCTGCTTCATGATGTCTTGGGTTTGTTTTTCTAAGAGCTTGGCTTCTTACATATGCTGCCACTCACTGAATAAATCTTATTCATATACTGGAGTTTGAGTATGTTTTTAAGCTCAATTATCTGCTCATTATCTGGATCCTTCCTCTGGCTTAAGTGCAACCAAGCTCTTTCTTAATTGCTCAGATTAAATCTTGCTCAGATCTAGTACAGAATGAGAAGTGGATTCAGTAAGATGGTCACAATCTACACTATGATCCATGAGGGAAAAATTAAACAAGACAATTTCCTTAGGAAAGCACACATGTTGATAAATCAGTTACTAGAAAACCTACCCGATGTCTTCATCAATGATGCCTGCTTTGATTACTATACTATCCCAAAAGCATTTTCATGTTTAATTCAAACATTTTTTTATTGAAGACTTCATCTGTCATTAACACCAGTGAAAACAAATTGCTCCATTAGCAACAGGCTGATTAGTTGTTCAGTATAAGAATACTGTTTCTTCAGCAGCTGGTCGACTTTTAGCATTAGTCAATTAGATTGAGTAGGCAGTGATAGTTCTGACTTTGACCTGCCAGCTCAGGCTCAGCTTTCAGGAAAACTGTAGAAACTTTATTTCTTTGAGTCCTGTACCCCTCAGGTTTGAAACTGGCAGCTCATAGTAAAAATTTTTAGTTGAGTAAGAAAATGCCAGATGGACAGAAATCATGATCTCATAAGCTTCATCTCCTTCAGAAATAGTCAACTCAAAACTCTCAAGGACTGATTCTAAGAAAAGCATTAGCTTTGGATGCTCTGAAACCAAACTATATATTTGGAACTGGAAAGTTGTGTTTTTTTTTTTTTTGTGGTCACTGGCTTATCAATGAAACTAGATTACCTCTAGTTTTTCTGAGTGAATATCTATCCCCACATCAAAAAGGTTTAGATAATATAAAAACCACAGTGGTTGTACAAAAATTCTTTTCTTTGCATAGAAAACCAGCTTTTCATGCCATCTCCAGCAGTAGAAGCAAAAGGATGATGTTAGTAGGATTGCAGCAACTTGTAAAGAGTATGAGTATTGAGAGGAATAATGAAAAAAAGCACACTAAAAAAAACCCAAGCAATGAAGAGAAATTAAGTCAACTCAGTGACTATACAGGAAAGCATATGTTAAGCAAGTATGAATTTTCATGCATATCTGCTGAGTGAAGCTGTTATGCTCATTTCTGAACAGTGAGCAGACTAAACAATGGCTCTGCCTAAGGGTATTTCTTACTGTTAGAAGACTGTAAGACCAAGTCTGGCTGGAATGACTCAGTATGCTTTCAGGGCACTTGAATGATGGGGCAAGAAACAGTGTTGTGAATTTCAGAAAGGGTGTCTTCCCTGGTTCCTCTTGTCAGGATTACGAATTCTCAAAAAGAGCTACCCCAGAAAGAGCTTGCAAACAGCCAAGGCTAAACAAAAGTACAAGAGGCAGATCCTTGCTTCTGTGAATGCAGCCAAATAGGCACTGTCATATCCATGCACAGAGCCCAGCAGTGATTATGCAGAAACCCTGAACAGCATAGTTTGTGGCACAGCTGCCTCTGAAGACCAGAGAGGGGTAAGGCAGAGGGGATGAGGAGGAAACTTAGGGTTTAATTTTTTTTCAATGCTTCCTTCACAAACCAACGGAGAAAACATTGCTGGAGGAGTACTGCAGCTGGATCCCAAATAACAGTAAATAGATTGATGCTTCTAATGGTGCTCGTAGTAGAGTTCATAAACAATTCTGTTATCACCGCATGAGATCTCTTCCTTCAAACTCGCCAATCTTACTTGTGTATTTTTAATGGCTGTTGGCACAATTCTTCATGAAACTGCAGGAGCTGATGCAGTTTTACTGAATGGATTAGCCTTCTGGGACTCCCACAACAATATGCGTGCTATTTCAATCTATTTTGATCTAAAATGGAATTGTATGTCTTTAAAATGAGCCAGCAAATTGCTGTGCTAATTAAGCTAGATTGAGCGATGCACAGGAACTAATATTACTAAATCTGTATATGAAGGCCTGATTCTGAGAATTCTCATAGTCTGTGTGCTACTCGGCTTCAGGCTCTAAAGATATTACGTTGCAAAGCTGCTGCCTTGCCAAAAAGACATTACATCAGTCAACACTGAGATTACATTTAATATGCGCTAGGCATTAGACTCGTAGCTTGAAATTCTGTTCTCCTTGATGTTTCCATATGGTGACATTCATGCCAGAGCAGTGAGGCTGGGCAGAATGTACACATTTCTTTTTTACTCTAAAGCTGACAACTGAAAAAGCCCTTGTGTTAGTGTCCTCCACCATAAGGAATAAGTCCAGCAGACCTAAGTACCCCGTACTGTCCTGTGCCATACCTGAGAGACGTAACACATCTCTTGGCTGACCACTTCCAGGCTTTTTGGTAGTAATATTTTTTATACTTTCTAAGTTCCCAGTTTTTCAATATTTTTAAAAGAAAGAAATAGCTTTCTGGATTTTCATGCCTACAGGTTCATTATATTATTGTTGCTGTTCAAAGCAATAACACCAGGAGCAAACATTGAGTATGAAAACTAGAACATTTTAAAAGCTCTGTTTCACACAAAGAGCTCTCTATTTACAACCTTTCCTCTCTTAGGCCAGTTACTTTTTTCTGTTATTGTTATTACAGTTTATCGGTCCTTCTTTGCAACAAGAAGTGATCAATAAGGCTTACAGCTTTGTTCAGCTGCTCAGCCTCAGTGTTTTGTGGATTTTTCTGGTGCTATGTTTCTTTATTTAAAGTTCTTTGTCAACACAGTGGATGCTGTGACTAATTTGGCTAATTCTGGAAGAAAGGATTACGCTTGGAGTCTGCATTAGTGTTTTGAGTCTCAGTAAAAGTTACAATGAGTGAGTAGTCGCGGTTATGCAGACAGTTGGGTGGGATGATACCTTCTGGCCTTCAAATGAATGGGATCTGTTTGCTGTTGTGTGATTCAGGCTTAACTTCTGAGCCAGTCTGTAATGTCTTGTGCATCATTTTGTATGCAGAGCACCCCATACATTGCTTATGAATGTGTGCCTTGGATAAATGGGAAAGCTCCTAATGGGGCTTTCACACAGAGATATAGAGATGTTACTAGGACACTGAAGTATCGCCAAGTTTTTCTAATTTAGGCAATTCTCACAGTAGCTGACTTTTTTAATAGAATTTCATATTGTTTTAAAGAGTGACATTTATGATTTTTGAAGAGAGAGGAAATCTGTAGTCCTCATTGCAGAATAATGCTTGAAAAAGTGGCTGCCGTAGCTAAACACCACCTCCATCACCCAACAACCCAGAAAACAAAGGAAAAAAAACCCAATATTAATTTCAAAACATTAAATCATCTAAGGATTTGTATAGGGTCTGCTTAAGATTCTGTTTGCTCAGGGTCAGAAACCTCATTACTCACAGGTCTTATGGTTTCCCTGTCCAGGTGCACACACAGCCATGGCCTCATTCCCTCCAAGCTTGGGTGACCCATCATTGTGCTCCATCCCTCCCCATGCTCTAATTTCCAGGGGAAAGGAATCTCCTAGTGTGCTGGCCAGAGATGAATTAGCACGTGCTTCCCTAGCACACAGGAGACCAGGACTTGGAGGTGTGTTGTACTCCAGGCACAGCCTCTAGCTCTCAGATATTAAAAAAAAAAAAACCAAGCAAACAAACAAAACAATGAACAATTTTCTCAGAATTTAAACCTAACAGATATCGATTAATTAAACAAATGAAACCCAAGAGAATCTGCACACTATATAGTGTCCCAAAGTATGGGTAGACCAGGCAATGTGCTGGGCCAGTGCCTAAAAGTGACACAATCCTGCTGTCTGATTTGGATGGTGACACAACCCTACTGTCTATTTTGGATGACCTGATTTAATTGCGCCAGTTGAGAGAAATGTAGAAAAGGAAGCATGTCTCAGAAAGAGTGACAGACCCATTCAACTGTTACAATGCCCTCTCTTCTGATAATCATGGTTGTTATTAATTGTACAGATAAGAACATATTTTTCCCCTAACCTTACATTGTCATTCAGCTGAATTTGCTGCCTCAGGGGAACTGTGTTTCTGTACAGAATCTGGTAAACAATATAGGGATACTTAAGGTCTCAAGAAGATGAAGCTTTCAGCTAGGGTGACTACAAGGCCATGGTGCCCAGGAGTGGAGGGAAAGCGACTGTAAACTGCTCCCTCCTGTGCAAGCATCCCTCTAGGACCAAGGTGAGAGGCGATAACTGCTAAGAAAACTTTATTCACTTGGTGAGCCAGGGCAGGCAGCACCCCGGCACGTGAAGGGGGCCAGTGCGAGGAGAGGAAAGAACCTGGAGTTTTTCAGAGAAGAGGAAAATGTGACTTTTTGAGTGAGAATTCTTAGCATAGGCTGTGAGCAGCCCGTTGAGCACCACTCTTCACAAAGGGCTGACCACTCCACCTGTGTCTACATAGTCTGTGTGTGTAGTAATAAAAAATGCAGGTTTATGTGGTCTGCCATGTGAGACGAGCAATTTAACTGCTAGTACGTCACCACTTCTCTTATCAGAGAACATTAGGTTTCAGCCGATTTCCATTACTATTTTTATCCTTTATTGTGTGCAAATACACAGAGATTTTAATAACAGCAGTAACTTTAAATGCCAGAGAGCACAATGTCTTATTTTCACCAGTCCATCCAATGCTATTTTTACAAGCGAACCATATCACTTGTACAAAATCAGAACAGAATTTTTATAAAGGCATTTTTTAAAGGATTGAACAGTTGCAATTGTTGGAGAAAGGTGCTTAGATACTGGATTAGGAATTTGCAGGATCAAAGTAGCAGTTAAGATGCCAGGGAACTCATCCAAATCACAACATAGCTGATATTCTTTAGGGAATACTGGGCTATTTTGTATACGGCACTCTTGGCTCCAGGTAACTTAAAACCTGAAGAACTGAAATAATTACAAATATCGGGCTAAATCTTTCAAGGTGTTGAGTGCCCTCAACTCATGTTGGACTGAATACTCTTTTACACTGTGACCCTTTATACTGTGATGGCAATGTCAAAGGCATTCAGTGGCAGTAAGTGCCACTGGAGGCCCCTTTACAGTATCGGACTTTAGCAAAGTCACTTGGGTGCAATTGGGCATTCAGCCCATTTTCCTGGCAACACTCAGCACCTTTGAGACACAGGCTGACAGGGGTGGCTCTGGCAGGAAAGCTCAGTTATTTGTGATCTCAGTTATACAGACAATCTAGGGGATGGATTTGTTTTGGTTCTTTTTGGTGGTGGTGGTTTGTCTTCTTTTCCTATTATTATTTAACTTGTGAGAAGCTGTAGGGATTCCTGCTGGTCTGGTACCTTGAGATCTAGACTGCAAATACTGGGCATGAAATTCACTCCATAACCTGATTTTAGTGCCAGTGCTCAGACTGAGTTCAGTGAGCTGAGGGACTCGCCTGCATCTCTGCTACACTGGAAGGTGCATCTGGCTGACTCCTGTCCTCTCCTGGGCTCTAGATGAGGAACAGCAATGACAGTAGCAGAGCAGGTATTTCCTTTCCGCAGACCCAGTAACTGATAGAGGAGCTGAATTCCCTATCCACTGATGTCGCTGAAGCTTGAAATGATGCCAGACAACTGAAATACTTTATTTCCATATCATTCACATGAATATTCAAATGTCTACTGAAAAACATTTTCTGAAATTGCTCAGCTTTGGTGAAAGGTTTAAGAAGGGAAAAAAACATGAAAATTAAATGGCATGAGAAAACTTTTTCAGTATTTTCTTTGAGAAAACTAGTTTTTGTTTTAGTGATACAAAGAACTTGTCATTCTGGTTCTGATTCAGCCACCACAACAAGAAAATACAGCGTGTTGTTTTTTCTCTGTTATACTAAACAGTATTAATTTTACTGTCACCACAGTGGGATAAGGAAGGCTTCTGAGGAGAATATACTAGCTTTTGCCTTTAATAAGACCAATTATATGTTTGGAAAGGAGGCAAAGATAGGAATATTAGAAATCTTAATGTTAAAAAGTTATGTATGTAATCATGGTGTCAGCATTAAAACTTCTACAAATCTTGTATCAAACAATCTGTGGAAGCTCTTGGTGCTTTCTCCTTACTTAATGTGATTGGTTTAGAGAACTTTGTTTTTTTTCATGTGAGTATGGATCAACTTGGTGTTCTAGAAGTAGGGAACTTCTTTTAGGGAGAATGATGCAGAATTTAATTTGTGCATAAGAATAAGGAAACTATTCAAATATGGTTGTTGTATGCACATTAATAAAATAATTTGGCTAATAGTGGAAGAATTACAAAACAGATTTGCTTTGATAGTAGTATACTATTTTGTCATAAAACTCATGGGGAAAAAAAAGTGGATTTGAGTCTAATTTCCTTGTGTTTATGGATGCAGAAGGATATTGCTTTGTTTATAGAGGGATATTTTGTATCTTTTCACTTTCCTGTCCATTGCGCCTCTTCTTCCCCTTCACCCACAAGCATTTCTGCTTAAAGACAGATTTCAGTCAAGCATGACAGAATGGTAGCGATATCAAAGCTTCATAAGTATAGGTGAGGGAATTCTTTGAATTAAATTACCCCTAATAGTTTTCCATTGCAGTGCCAATTTTTAATGGTCAAAGGCAGCAGCCTGCATGTTCCCATTGAAGTATTCTGCAGAAGAGAGAGAAGGGCAGTAGAAGGTTAAGTTTATAAATACTTGTGCTGATAACAGAAATCTTGGCTAGAGACAATACAAATGAGATAAAAATCAGGAAAACAGCTGTTGTTAGCTCTCCTGCTCATGGACTTACTAGAAGATGCAAACAGATGGTAGAGCTGCATACAGATCCTACCTCTCCCTCTCCTGGTAACATCAACAAACTCTCCAGCAAATACAAAATTCTGTCTCTTACTTCTTGGTTTCTGTCCAGCACCTGTGGTGTCCAGCACTTATGGACCACCTTTCCTCTGTTATCCTAGCATCTTATTTAGTGATACAGAGGGAATCGATCACTTTTATTGCCACTTGCATGAAACACAACTGTCTAGGAGTTCAGAAGTGCACAGCATCAGTTTAAAACAAGGTTTAGTGAATACCTTAGCCAGCTGGAATGCAGGAGTCTAGCCCACAAAACCAAATGGTAGTCTGTTTGACTTCTGCAAACATGCCCTGGGATTGTTAGCAATCACGACTGGCGGGGGCCTGAGCCCATTTACTGTTTGTATAATGACATCTCTAACACAGTGCCACTGCTGGAGTACTGGTTGGGCTCTGACTCACTGCCACACCACCTCTTGTTTTCCAGACCTGAGCGTTACTAGCAAGTAAAGGTTGACCCATTCACAGAAGAACCACGTGGTGTGGCAGTGGGCCATATGTACTGCATTGACTACAGTGCTCCTTCCAGAGACTGATTGTGGGTTTCTTATTATCTAACAAACTTGTCATTTCCTATACTGGTTGTAACAGAGCTGAATATTTTCTAGGTTACCTTACCAAACTTCTGCAAAATCACACTGCCTATGCCTGCGATGGGGAGCATTTGAGTCTGCACTGTCCTCGGCATTCAACAATAAGTGTTCAGTCAGCATTTTACGGGCAAGACTACCACATGTGTAGTACTCAGGAGCCTGAAACCAGGATAACAGAACCCATAAACTGTGTGGCATCCACTTCTTTGCAGGTATCGCATGTTGTAAAGATTCTTAATGTACAGAATGCTTTTGACAATGTCCCTGCAGTGAGCTATGCTGTGTGAAAACGGCAAGTGTTCACAAGAGTGTATGAAATGACATCGTGTCTATGTCAGCTTACCATTGGAAGTATTACAACTGAAAGGGTTTGTCTGGGCAGCAGGATATTACCATAGGATAATGAAAGCTTTTTAGATTGCCTTCTGTTTTGATTAGCTTTGCTTTGGAAACCCCATCCTCAGAGTTCCCTAAAAGAATCAATTGCCTTCTAATCAAGGGCTGGTAATGACTGAACAGACCAGTCTTCATCCATCACACAGGCCCTCCTTATCCCCAGGAGAGGATACAAACATTGGAAGGAGCTGGGTTACAAATTGACTGAATAAGACGGCATTCTTGCTCATGTTTGGCTTGTTCCATGCCTTTTCACTTGCAGAAAAGGCACCATACAGCTAAGCAGCATATCCTAAGCACTTTTGCAGATACCTGCATTTCTGTGAATACATTATTTGATCAGTAATATCCTATGGTTTGTTTGCTGGGCCCACTTAAGTATAGCTTAAAATTATTTATACTTCATAAATTATTACTTTCTGCTGTGGAGACTTTTGTAACAAGGCTTAGAAGGTCTAACTTATATTGCTGTCAAAAGCTTGTTTCATCATAGCAAAGATATCCAGTGTTAGGCCATATTCAGTAAAACATTACAAAAATGAGTAGGCAGAGGAATCTGAACATGTTCTGTTGGTGAAGCTGTTTTAAGTGCTCTACAGAAGCTTTGATGAAGCTTGCAGCTTTTGTGCTTGCAGCCAACACATTGGTTCTTGACAATAGGGGATGTCTGTTCCCACTACTAGTGAGCTGAAGAGTTTTACAGAGTGGTTTGGCAGTAATATCCTCTCTGCAGCAACAATATTAGGGTGGTTTTATATGTGTGGCTTGCTCATTCTGTACTGCAACTTCTAAAGACATTCTAGACATGACCTACAGGCCATGTGAAAGTACATCTCTCCACCAAAAAGAGTAGGCCAGATGCATCCTTGATGTCATTTTACTGACTACAGTGAAGTGACACCAATGATTATTTTAGGCTTTTGAGTGCCTTTGTGAGGTCTCCATGGGCAGTTTTTTCCCTTGAATGTAATAAACACAGCATGGAATAACTTCCGTATAAACTATCATGACCATTCAGGCACTGTCACTGATCAAAGGCACGAAAGCATTTTGACAAGGGCACAAATGCTCTGAATCTTAGCGATGCATCTCCTGTTCTGTCAAGGAGAAGGGATGCATCCTTAAACTGATTTCATAGGAAAGAGCACCAGTGATCTCATCCCTCCTCCCCTTCCCTTTGGAACTGCATCTGCAGTCTGCATAATTGGGCATGATGCTGCCCTGCAGCCAGGAGAAAGCATAGCAGGCATGTTTTATAATGACCTCCTATTAGAAGAATCACTGCAAAGTTAGATCTGTTTCAAGATATTTACAGCCCACTGCTATCTCATTATGAGTATCATTGCTTTTGTGGTTGCATGTTTTTTGCACAGCAACATGATAGAAAACGCTACTGCTGTTTGCAGTAAGTAGGAGAAAATACAAACAGATGCACAGGAGATGATTCAGCTCAGGTGCAAACAGAAGGTGACTCAGTAGGGGACAGCTATTTCCACTTACTAAAGACGTAACTCAATTTCTCTGGCCTGTTCCAGAACCATCCCAATTAAGGAGGAGTTATTTGTTGGACTTGCAACTCTGTAAAAGAAGAATTAATTGATAAAATTAAGTCTGCTATGCTTTTCCCTTCCTTTTAAACTCTTTAGAGTGCACTTAGTGCTCAAAAAGTGTTGGATGCAAGTCCTCTTCTTTTACTAATGGGAACAAAAAGGCAAGAGTGTTGTAAGATTGCTGCAATGTGCTGCCAGTGTGTATCATTTCTGCTAGGGAGGGATGGCTTCCAGGAATGACAGGAGAGATTCAGCCACTGCCAACTCTCTCAGCCTGGAAACATGAATGTAGCTTGTGCTATCACAGTGGTGAATTTGTGATCTGGCCTCTTGGTATGACTGAGAACTCCTCTGATGAGCAAAAATTCCCATGGATTTTATGGGAGTACCTAAAGCTATCAAAGAATGGTTCTTATAGCTGCTTGTGTTACCAGTGGGGTGACCCAGAGACAGCACCCTTCTTATCACATCCTGCTGGGATTTTAAACATCAAGAATCATGGGCACAACTACACAGGCTATGCAAAAAGAGTGTATAGACAGCTCTCTCTAAACTGAGTTTTGAAGGCAAATTAGAATTTTGTAAGTACACTACTATGTTCAAGCTGGGGTTTTTAGGTGCTTTGGGTTGTGACTATTAAAAATTGGACACAGACTCATCTTGGATGATGTCTTCATATTTCTATAGCTTCAGCTCCAAAACCACCAATGAAGTGGTATCACTGATGTGAGCACTAGGAATATTCAGTCCTTTTAATGGACTTGGAGAGGCTCAGTGACCTTTTATTTTTAACACTGCTGACCTTTTTATTGTCCTCCTCTGCTACCACTCCCAGTGAAGCAGCACAGTAAGAACCATGGTATATTGTTGGGCAAAAAAAAATATCTGGGGTAGGTATGGCCTTAGAACAGCATTTAAGAAATTAAAAAAGCCCAAAGCAAAACAAACAAGCAGGGTTAGGATAGAGAGGCACATCTGTGCTAGCTGACTGAACCGATTCTGAAATTTGTTGAAGTGGCAATTCAAAAAAATATGTGATAATGTGAGCAACTGCAAGCGAAAAGTGCCCCTTAAACAAGAGGTCCTACATAGAGCTATATGTAAGGGTTGTACTTAAGTGTCAATAAGCACACTAAGTCTTAGTGTTAGAACATTGAACTCTTTCAAGCGAAGGTACTACAGAATGAGTGTGATCAGGTAAACTTAAGTAGATGGAGACAGAATGATTAAAAAGACATCTTTCTGAGTTACCTGGACAGGGCGCTCCCATAAATGTTGTCCGGAGTGAGTGTCTCAGACTAACCAGACGCTGGGGGCTGAGCATGTTCCCACTTGCTCAGGGCTCTGCACTGAGTTCCAGGCACCACTGAGGCTGTTGTGGCACAAGGCAAGATGTGGCTGACCTGGCAGGGGCAGAGGAAATGTGACAAACAACAGGAGACTGATAACATCCTGAGTCGCCCTGACCATCACTGTGATGACTGTGTTCCCAGAAACTTGGCCATGACTCAAAGTCCAGTAGAGCTGTGGCCTAAATCCAATGATACAGATGTTTCTTACATGTTAGTAGCCAAAAAGTTGTGAACAAATGATTTCTCTCCTGTATAGAACAAAGTACAACTAAGTATTCTCATTGCTGTATAGCTTCATACCTTGTTTTCAAGCCTATGCTTTTTGCCCATTGTTCTAGAAAGTACTGGATGAATGCCAAAACCTGAGATCCTGCCAACTCCTTGTCAATAGTCGGGTTTTTGGACCTGATCTGTGTCCAGGGACCACTAAATTCCTCCTTGTCTCCTTTAAATGCAAACCTAGTAAGTAATCCACACCAGGCAAATGTGTTTTTGTGTGTGTTTTGCTGTTTGTTTTGGTTAAAATGCCACTTCACAAGGCTTTGCATAAATCTGTGTGAAGTTCTGAGACTCTTAGATTAATAGCAAATATTTTTTTTCTACTTCACCTTAGCTCTCCATTGTGTTTGCAGCTTCAGTGTGCTTGTTGCCAGCTTAATGACCAGCATGTTTGGCAGAGTCAGATGTCAGACATCAAAGAAAAAATATTTTGGAAAAGATTTTTACAGAGATGAAATGATAATGTTATATTAGAAAGACAGAGCTAAACACAAAACCAGATGCTTGGGGGAAGGATCCAAATAATGAAGAAGACATCATAATAAGAAATACGAAAAAATGCTTAAGGAGATAGGACCAAAGCGTTCGAAGATTCTCTGTTACTACCTCCCATTTATAGAAAAATGACTCGAGGATGTACTTTCATTGTAGAATAGCCTGTATTCTGTGCAGGTAGTTGATGTTAATATGTAAAGGGACAAATCCTGCCTCAAAGAGAATGCACTTTGTAAACACTAAGAAAGCGTAGTAAAGATTAAGACAATCACCATGAGGTTTCATTTATCAGTGTTTTTTAATTGTTTTTTTTTTTAATTGCTATTGCACATAAGAACAATAGCCCAGGGGCTCAGTTTTTTTGGCAGCTTATCCCCAGTGTGGCTGAAATAGGTCCCAAAGAAAATAGTTGAATGGTGATTTATGGGTAGGTCTACCAGCCAACTCAGAAATACCATCCCACATGTAAAGGAGAAAGCACAAAAGGTATTTTCTTTAATCAGAGCATTAAGATAGTTATCATAGGTGGAATAGGAACAGGGGTGGTAAGCAAATCGAAAGGGCCAATTTATGCAGAGTATTGAAGTCAGAGCAGAGATAGGGGAATGTAGTAGGCAAACGCTACCTTTGGCAAAGCACTGACACAAGAACTCCCAAGAAGATTTACAGGGCCAATCATCAGGGGGAAAAAAAGTCTGAAATGTAAAATGTTAATTATCTGGTGAATTATCTTAATGGTTTATTTTTTTCATATTAAAATTACTGCATTTTTAACAGTGGGTCGATTTTAATTTCATAGTTGTATCTGTGCTATTAGAAGTCTCTTTTTACTATCAAAACTAGATTGCTTGTTACTTCTGTTAGGGGCTTTTCCCACTGAAAATGAGATACATTGAATATATAATATTCTATGTGATACAAATATTTACAAAAGAAAGTCAAAAGTGTATTTAACAGCAAGCGCTGCCTTAAAACTTGAGGAATAGTCCAGTTCCAATGCAAACTACGTGATTTCTTGTGACAGGAAATTTATATTTGTAGGTGAGATACTAACATTGTTAGGTTTGGCTGTGGGAAATAGCCTTACTCAGGAAATTACTCGAGCATGACTTTAAGTATATTTTACAGTCTCCTTGCCTTCAGGTGGTCACTTACACAGTTGAATCTCTGAATCTCTTAGTTTTTCATCTATTAAGAAATACCATTACTGTATCTCCGCAGAGGTCTCTGTTATATTATTACCCTTACCTTATACCACTTGTGGTTTTGTTTCTGTTGCTTGTGCATCCATAGCCTCTACAGCAACCACAGAGCCCACTGGTTAGGCTGTCAGCCTTCGGGTGAGGCCCTCTGAGTGGTTGTCCTGGCATGATCCTCCTGGGTGTACAGTATGATAGGTGCTTCTGCAGAGGTAACAAACTGCAGCAGCTCAAATGTTTTTTAAAAGTGCTCTTTTTTAGACCTACACTGCTGATGAGCTCGAATGGAAGAAACTGGAATATTACCAGGAACATTAACCCATCGTTTCTATTACAAATGAAACAATGATGTTTTCTTTGCTGAATAGATAGGAGGGTTTTCTCTCTCCAGTTCCTCCAGCACCAACACCCACACTCCACTCACAGGGATACCACTCAGTAACAATAAGGTTTCCCTTTTCTCCTGCTCAGCTCAGGAGCCTCCTTTTCCTGTTTTCACATTTTGAAGGACAAAAAACTGGAGCAGAATAAACTATTCTCACTGCTCTTATCTGTAGTAAAATGTTTGACACCGTACCTAGACCAGGGAAGAATTGAGCCTTAAAAAGCTGTAATCAAAGCAGCTGACAGACCAGCAATAGACCTCCTTGGCCAGATGTCCAGTTTTAACCAGTTCCCTAAGAGGGATAAGCGGTGCATGTCTGGAAGATGATCTCACTGCCTTCCCACCTCTGTGCTGAGAGTGCTGCCAGTGCGCCTGTGCCAGCTGAGAAAGGGAGGGGGTGTATTTTTCTCAGGCTCCTGATTCACATTGCCTTGTCAGCAAAATGAGGCCGTACTGGATAGTCACGCCCAGGGAAACCCACTGACCTTGGTGGAGTCAAACAAATATAGCTGAGAGAACCATCTGCCTCAGGATGTGTAGCCCGTCCCCATGCCTTTGTGCCTCCCATTCTTCAGCACTCGCTCAGTGCTGTATGCGGTGGCACAGAGTGATGCCAGCCTTCCCCATGATTGATGAGTGGTTGGAGGCTCTCAGCACTCAGGCAGGCATCTGAAGTAGGCATAGAATGCAACATTGTCTTAGAGGGAGACAAAAAGGAAGGACAAGGCTTCTCCTTCTGAGCAGTGGTGTAAAGCAGCAAGCCAGGACATTGAGCAGGAAAGGGGGAGGCTGTTCCACTGGGAAAGATTGGCAAAAGTTAACTTTTTAATTCCATTCAAAGAGGAGCTGGAGGCTTTAGATAGTCATACGGGAGCAATTCAGCTGGAGGAAGCACTCACTTTGCCATTGGCTATGTCTCTGGTTGTGACAGTACCACCATAGTATTCACAACAAAGCTTGCAGAAAAGCTGTTTTCTGTTGTGCTGCTATTTGCTACTAACAGTCCAGCCAATTAAATTGCCTCATGCTACCATATTATTTGTTTCTATTTTAGCTGAATACAAAACCAAATCAGCATGTGAAAACCAGGAACTAAAACTCCACTGTCAAGAGTCCAAGTTCCTTATCATCTACTCTGCCACCTATGGCAGATGGGCACATGAGGAGAACATCTGCTCGACGGAAGTGGAGCGTGTACCCCCCTTTGGTATGTTTTTATGCTGTTGATAGACCTTCTCCAAGCAGGTGCAGAGAGAAGGGTGAGAGAAAAATTCAGATGCAAGATCAATGGCATTTGAAAGCATCAATGATTGAAATATGAGAGATTATTTCTGAAAGTCAAACCCATTACACAGTATGAGGGAGAAACAGAGTAAGAAATACAGCAAACTAATAAACTTTCGTGTAGTTAATCAGTACTTCGTATAATTAACTTCAAAAACTCTAGTTCTGTTGGCTATCCTGAACTTAGTTGGTGTAAACTAAATATCAACTGTTTGCCTCTCTTCTTCTTCCAGCTTCTGACAATTATTAGGCAATCTGAGTGTCATGACACCTTGTCTTTACCTTCTTCTCTGACCTCTGTTTCTGCCAGCTCTTCCTTGCCTTAAATGCAGACTGTAAGGATAGGGTGTGTAGGCCAAGGTCCATTGCTTTAGATGCTGCTGTATGTCCAGACTCTTAAGACTATGGCAGTCTACTAGAAAATTAAATGTGCCTGGGACTTCTCTCTGGCAGCAGTAGCAATGTCCTATGTATGTGGTACTGAACTTCTACCATCCAAAGCAGGATGACTGCATGCAAACTGCTTCTTGGGGCTGCTCCTTGGCTTGTGCTAGCTCCTCAGCTGTGATGGGGAATTGCTGAGAGGATGCTGTTGGCCTGGGCCAGGCAGGCACAGGAACCAGACTTACCAGAATGGAGCCCTGTGTTGCAGTGCCAGAAACATGCCCTCTCACTCTGATTACTATCAGGGACACATCCTTTTATCTATTAATATATAATATAAATACCACTATATTAGTAATTAATATAAAAGAATCTATTAATGCTGCTATAACATTAATATTACTTTGGTCAGACTGTGAACACATCCAAGCACAGACTATTCCCTTTTGAATAGGTAGAAGAACCCAAACCATCATAGGTAGCTGTTTGGTCTACATCAATAACCAGTCACTGACTTCACTGTATAGTCTCAGTAGTGTATGATTAATGACTTACACCTTACTTTTTACCACTAAATATACAAATTCATAGTAGTATGTTGTTGTGAGGGTGCTTGATGCTTGTATGAATATGTTTAGTGATTGACACTGGAGGTGTACATCTTCATGCCATGAAGGACAGCACAAGATATGTGTGCTGTTCAGATCCCTCAATACCACACAGGGAAGGATTTATATTACTGATGCCAGTATTGTTTTGAACGTTAGTCCTAGAAACCATGTTAAAAGTGAAATCTGTAAGAAACATTTCTGAACATCAAGAAGAGATCTGTAATGATCAGTAGTCTTAAAAGCCATTTGTCTGCAAAACAGTATTTCTATTTAGTTATAGAGATATTATTAAAAATGTATTGGCTGAAAGTTCTCAATCTGCTCTTAGCAAGAATCTATTTAAAATTGCCAAAACTATGTTTCACATCAGCTATCTTGCATGGTCCTTCACACAGACTTTAGCTCTGCCTAGCTGCTGTTCTGTGGAGGAAACATTTTAGCAGGCTTCTGACAGACTCATATATCTTTCATAATGGTGGTATTAGTGTATAATGTAAGGCAGAGCAGAGATAACTCAGTTAAACAGGGGAAGTTTAGGTTAGATAAAAGGAAGAAATTCTTTACTGTGAGGGTGGAGAGGTACTGGAGCAGGTTGCCCAAGGAAGTGGTGAATGCTCCATCCCTGGCAGTGTTTAAGGGCAGGTTGGATGGAGCCTTGAGTGGCATGGTTTAGTGTGAGGTGTCTCTGCCCATGGCAGGGGGGTTGGAACTGAATGAGCTCAAGGTCCTTTCCAACTCTAACTATTCTATGATTCTACAGTTCTATGATCAAGAAAGGCTGTTGTCATACTCATTTTTTGCACTTCATCTCTGGAAGTCAGTCACTTGCCTCTAATGTCAGCACTTAAGAGTTCACAGATCAGAATGCTAGAAACTCTTCTTACTGGATAAAGTTTCCCAGTATAAACAGAGAAAGAAATTGCAACAGTAAAAATCTCTTTGCTTTGTTCCCTTGCATACGAGCTTGAGCAACACCCTGGCTGTTGCTAGTTTTGTGTTCCATAAAGTAACCTGTGGTAATTGGAGAGAGTATAAAACCTGAGGCGAACACAAGGTAGATCTGCAGAAGGTGGATCCTGGTATAGCTTTTCCATTACTTAATGAAAGTGCTTGGTCTCCTCCTGCATGGTACCTTAGCAGTGAGTGTAATCTTCTAAATCACCTATGTGGCTTGGGAGTATGCTTTCAGTTATCATAAAAGACAGCACGTAGGAGCCAAATCCAATTGACACCAGATATGTCATCGCAAGCTTAAATCTTAGTGATGTGGTTAAGCACATACAGATGTGAGCGGGTGCGTGACTGGACTTTTAAAATGCCTGTGTACCTTCTTGTCAGAAAAGCCATGAATATCAATGTGATTTTAATGATTTGAGACAATTTAGAAAGCTTACTGAAGCTGCTCTTAATTCTTGAATCAGAGCTCATGTACTTGCATATGTTTGCATGAAAACCATTGTTTCTATCCATGTTTGTGCATCTCAGCCTAAAGGCAGTTCTTGAGCCTTTCCATTTCTTTCATTGCATCACTGAGAAATTGGGGTGGTTTTAGTACTAAGAGAAGTCATCTGTAGGTCATAAAGGAAGTCTCTGTTGAGCTCAGGGGTTTTGCTACAATCCACACTTGATATGGTCTTGCTTGGAGTACTGGGTGTTGAATTAACTGTACCCCCAGAGCCGGTGACCTCATGTGACCTCCTTCAAAGGAAACACAGGAAAATGTAAAATTTCTTTAGTATAAAGGCTCTTCTCCATACTGGAAATAGAGTATATAAATCCACCTCTGTACTGATGATATGTGTGTGGCCTTGTAGGATCCTAAGCCTCAGCTCAGCGTGTAGCATGGCTGCCTCTTCTTAGAAGTAGTTTCTGAGCCAGTTTAATAATTTAAAGTCAGTGCCGTTTTCAATACAGAGGAAGAAGAGCAGTGGCACTGAGGTGCCACCCCTGCTAGGTAAAGCCTTTACAGTAAAGTTGTCTTATGGTCTGGTTAAAGGAAACATACATTCAAGTCCCTGTTCTAATTCAGATATAGAGAAGATTTGAATCTGGGTAAAGATTTGAGCTGCTGAGTACAAGAACATCTCTAACCTGTACTTCACCTGCTAAGACAGTCCCAAGACTTATACCCCATTATATGTGTAACTTGTACCTTTCATTTCAAAATGTCTCTTGCTTGTTAAAAACAACTAGAAAGAAAAGGCTGTACTTAGAACAGCTCCTCTTGCTGGATGCAGCTTGAGGGCGAGGGAGGCTTTGTCAAAGAATGTGAAATTTCCACATAAGTTCTCTAGAAAACATTTTTCCTGCTTTTTTATCACTTTCACAATTGAAGTTGAATGTGGTATCTTCATATCTCTGGTCTTGTTCTCCAACTTGTCATTAGGGCCAGTCATTCTAATAAGCTGCCCACTTCAAAGAACAGTGTGTAAAATCTTGCCTCCAGGCATTTTGTAGGATATTTTGCCTTCAGAAAAAGCCTCTTCTGCATAGCAAGCTCCTACCATAAGTAACAGAGCTCATTGAAGCGCATGGAATTATTTCCATTATAATAGCAATAGATCATTGCAGGAAAATAGAAAACAAGCAGTGTACTGCTTCAGCAGCTGTTCAAATGACTGGCACTGTTTAGACAGTACAGTATTTACAGAAAGTAACTTCCTTGTTTTATAAGATTATAAAAAAGCTTCACAACAAAACTAAAACTTTTATGGGTGCAGTTTTGTAGCAGATGGTTCTGCTTAGAGGAATCTATTGTGCCCAGCATCAAAGCAGGAGACCGTAGCAGTTTGTTCCTGTGTGAATGGTTGCCTTTTCTGAAACATTATCTCCTTTATATTTGTACTAACATGTGCATGAGGAAAGAGAATGTATTAGCCAAAAGAAGTTGAAGAGTTGTGCCAGAACAGGTTACCATAGGGAGTATAAGGAAGATTCAGGTCAACAAACACTTCTCAAATCATAAATTACTCTTGTTAATACATGAAAGTACTTGAACAAAGGCTTGGTAGTGGGTCTCCTCTAGCTGCAACTTGCAAGCTAGAATGCGAAAATATTCTTCCCAGAAATTTCACATGGATGTGCATTGGTTGGTCAGATGTGCATTCCTTCAACCGCAAATGACTAGCAGAGGCCTGAATTATAGTTTCATTGCTGGAAGATAGGGTCCTTTCCAGCACAGCCCTCTCTTTCACCTGTTCCAACTTTGGGGAGGCTGAGAGGGGAGATGGAGAATTCAGGCAGTATCATCACATCTTGCACTGTGGTGTAGCATACCCTGGGGCTGGGTTCTGTCCTAATCCCCTATTTCCAGTGAAATGACATTCAGCTAAGAGGAAGGGAGGTTAGCAAGGCAAGAAAGAGAGACTTAAAAAACCCAAACCATGTAGGTTCATTCCAGCCTGACAAGGCATCATAATTTTTGTATATAACAGTATCTTGTGATACTGTGATTCCTTTTTTTTTTTTTTGTGTGTGTGTGTATCAGTACCGTGGACAATTATTTGCTAACAGTGATTGAAAACCATGTGGTTTGTTTTACTAAGAGATGTATTCTCCTCCTTGGGTGAGCCAGTCCCTTGTTTAAGTATCTTGAGAGCAGATGTAAATGAGGTAAAGGTACAAACAGCTATAGGCAGATCTGGAAGTGCTTACACACTGAAGTTATTAGGTTCATGTCAGCTATAGACTTCTAGATGCCATAAAATACAAATCATGTAAGTTGATCACAATTTAAGATGGATCTAAAATGCTGGATATTGAAGTACAGACACTTCAAAGAGCACTTACTCAATTGACAGAAACACTAAGCCCAGTCCTCTGCTGGAGGAAGAAGAAAGAACTTGTAACTCAGAGCTGCTACAGAGAAGGTGACCAAGGCTTTTCTAGACTACAAGTATCACTGGTTCAAGGCCTGTATATGCCCTTCCATTCCTGAGCATCGTCATGCTCAATTGTTCAATTTTGCTTCCACCACAAAAAATCCTTAAGTCAGCTCTCTGTGAAAAGTTCCTTGTCTGTGTTAGCCTGAGCCAACTGGGAAGCTTAACAGGTGTTTTGGGCCCTAAAAGGTGCCAGTAGGAGCCATTGCACACCTTGGCCCCAAAAAATCTTATCAAGACAAAGCTCCCCAAAAGGAGAAAGTGTTCAAAGCAGTGGCAGGATGAGAAGCGATTGTTTGAAGGGAAGAAGAGAGAAGCCACTGTTCTTAGACTCTAGTCAGCTTTCTGCTGAGATGAACAGGGAAGGTCACATTTGACTGAGCAGCTGTTTGGAGTTGCTTGAAGGACACTCACACACATCATTAATATTTCACTTGCCAGCAGCTCAGGGGTTTTATTGTGTGTTGTTCTTTCTAGCTTAGATTTTTAAGTGTTTGGGAAAGTATACTGGACATGCAAGTCTAAAACAAGGGAAGGAACTCCTGCCTGTGTACATGCAGCCCCAAATGGTGCACAAGAAAGCAGCAAGCATTTCAGCAGAGGGAGTCTTCCTCCTGCTGCTGCCACCAAGCATGGAGCTCCACTTGTCTCTTGTCCTTGCGTTAGTGCTGGCAGATGGTTCCCCCACTCCGTGCATATACAGGAGGGAAGGATCAAGTTTGGGTTCAGGTTTTTTTGGTGCCAAATACAGACTGAATTCTGAACTCAGAGCCGTTTGTAAATAAAACCAAGCAATGGGCTAATCTCGTGCAGGCTTACAAAGGCATCACAACAGGCACTGAAGTGAGAGGGAGAGAGGGTGCAGCTTTACAGAAAACCTTGGTGCTCTGTTCACTTGTAACGAATGGCTTGTGCTGGCAGTAAGCAGTATTTTTAGCATATAATACTGCCTTGTTTACTGACAATATTTGGACCTGGAATCTAAAGGTATTGGCCATACTTTTCGTAAGTGCTGCTGGTCATATTGTGTGTTTTTGCTAGAATCAGCAGTCCAAATGGCCCTTTTCTGATGCATAGGCAGGACTCTGTGTGCCATGCTCTTGCATAAATTACCATATTGTTATGGTAACTTTCTTTTGGAGTCAGCAGCCTTAGCTTGCTCCAAACACCATAGTTTCCCCTTGTCAATTCTTATCCCCACAGCTGATATTTGGGTTCCACAAAGCACAAGCCATCTCAATTTGGTAGTGTGAAATCTTTGCTTTCAGTTGATTTTAAAAATAAGCTCCTTATTCTCTTTTGGGTAGACACAGCCCAGAAAGCATAAAGCACTGTAAGCCAGCAGTATGGAATGAAAACAAGAAGCAGCTGGGCTCCAGTATTGGAGTGACAAATTGTGGAGGGGTTTCTTTCTTGGGTGCCCTGGTCCTTCGCCCTCACAGTACTTTTTATGTCATGCAGGTCTATGTTTTAGATACATTCCCTACCCACCATGTCTTGAGGCTCACCCTGTGCATAGTGATGTGGGAGAAGACATGAATTAGTAGTGTTTGGAGAGTGAGACAGGACACTGTAGCCAGACTTTGGCACAAGATGCTCAGGCCAGCTTTGGCTGCTCCATCACCTGGAGGTCTTGTGTGGCAGGGTGGAAAGAAAGGGAGGGAAAGCTCCTCCTGTCTGAATTGAGAAAAGCTTTAAGAAACCAGAAGACAAATTGCTTCTCATTAAAGCTCACATGATTTATAGCATGCCATTTGCATGCCAAAACGTTCCTAAACAAAGCTAATTAGGGAGCTGAAAGAACCTTTCCTCCAGAAACAATACTTTCTACTCTAACTGTTAAATGGCTGCAGTCAGATCTGATAGTTTATTGCTGCATTAAGAACCTCTTCTTGACACCCGTGTCGCCATGCTATCAATGTGTCTGTTTCAAAAGATCCACCAACAGTCTTGGTGTGTAACTGGCAACTTTGGGAGAAAGGCAGGAAGAATGGAGCATTTTCCCAGCCGCACATCGCTGCCTCTTCTGACACTGCTGGTGAATGCCACCAGCCTTCTAGCCCATTGGGACCACAATAAACTACCTTTTAAGAGTAGTTTATTTTAAACATATGGTACCAATTTAGCAAGCTCCATAAATATGAATTATTTAGTTTTAGGCAGTCCTGTGAGGAGCAGGGAGTTGGACTCAATGATTGTTATAGAGCCTTTCAGCTCAAAATATTCTATGATTCTATGTGTAGCTCAAACATTACTTATTCAGAAAGAAGACACATTGCATATTTATGTTCGTCTCCTGATTGGTGATCTTTGGGACTGTTCAATGGGATCATTCACTCATTTACTTAAAATGCACCACTTATTAAATCCTCTCCTCATTCAGACACTACAGTAAGGTGTTTGACCAGAAGGAGAGTAAGTTGTTCCTAGCACGAGCTCTGCATTAACAGAGGTGGATTGCTATTAGAATCAACCATTTTTGGCTGATGATAGTAGCTTGAACATCCCTTCCACACACACTGATTCCTCTGACTTTGGTGCACATACACTTCTGTAATGTCTGCTCCTATGAGATTGTACAGACAAACCTGCAGATGTTGAAAAAGTGGCCTTCAGTACCAAGTACACAGAATTCCTCACAGCTGAAATCATTGCTCAGCTGACATCATAGCTGCAGGGAGAGCTGGTGGGGAGATAGCAAGGACACACATGAACCAGAGAGAAAAAAATGAACATGTTTTGACTGAATCACCAAAAGCCAAGATCTTGTTAGACCACAGGAAGCTGTTGAATGGGGTGGTGGGGTGGTGTTTGTTATAGGTCTTTTCCGTTAGCAGCTCTGCTGTTCTACAAAAGCAAGCCTGCCTTGATTTGCATTTACTCACCTGTGACACCAGGCAAGCCTTTGGAAGCTCTCCAGAAACTGGCCTGCCAAGAGCCTGCAGGCGCATGACAACTGGTTCCTCATGTAGAAGAGCCAAATCCAACATGAAAATAGATGATAAGGAGCTATTAACTTCCACAGAAGACATGAGCAAATGTCTGCCAAAGGCAAAATGAAACATGTACTCACTGTATCACTGAGTTTATAGAAAACCAGCCTCCTGTTTTTTAAGACTGTGAGTAGCTCCCAGGAAATTTTGTGGAAAACATAATTCAGTTTGCCAGATTGCTGTTGTGCTCCGAATCCACTAAGTTATGAATCATCTGATAATTCTTCCTGATATTCCTGAGTTGGTTTTGTAGTTGCCAAAATAAGCTACTTGGCTGCCTAAAATGTCCACCCAAATGTATCAGAACTCACCTAAAAAACTAAAACTGGAGGAAAACTAAAATGGTTGAGTGAGTTAATCAGAACTATCCAATGTTTTAGGTCAGCCTTCCCTGCCTGCCCAGCAGCCTCCAAGGACACACAGGCATTAGGATTTCAGGTCTCTGAAAACACAAGGAAAGAGTTGCTCTCTCAAAAATCCATGTCCAAAGGTAACCTGCAAGCCCTTTGCAAAACAAGTAAATCAGCCCAGTATCTCCCAATAGCTCCACTCAAGTATGACTTATTTAGCGCAGGTGTCAGCTCCATCCCTGGCAGTGTTCAAGGCCAGGTTGGACAGAGCCTTGGGTGACATGGGTTACTGTGAGGTGTCCTTACCCATGGCAGGGAGGTTGGAACTAGATGATCTTAAGGTCCTTTCCAACCCAAACTATTCTATGATTCTATGATTTACTTTAAAAATCACAAATCTGCCCCATTTTCATAGGTTAAATGTCAGTCTTCTTTGTCAGGAGCTCCAGTCTCAATCCTTCTCTTTCTTCTCAAACAAGATTGATTTGGGGAACCTTCAGAGTGTTTGCAGGCATTGTTTCTCCTTCTTCTAAAGGGGCACAGATAAGCTTCAGCAGTTGGAAGATGAGAAGATGCCATTCTTGTCTGAGGTTTATTATAGGAAGAAGGACTTTAAATGCCCAGAGAAATCTATTTTCAGACCTCTAGAGTGTCTTTGCCTTGGAAGACTAGAGGGAGAAATACCTGTCATCCATAGAAAGTCACAAAATGCATGAGGTAAAGCTGACTGGAAAGCAGACAGCTTCAGAAAAATATTACTTATTCCAGACTTGTAATTCCTGCATATTTTCTATTTAGAAACCAAAACTAAGGGGTGTTTTTTCTTTGTGGCTTGCAGTTCAGCACATGTGGATACTGGGAGTTTAATCACACTTTCCCACTCAAACAATTTCAGCTTTGGTGCAAAATGCTTTAATAGCGTCTTACTCCTTTCTAAGTTGTAGTAGAGGGTGTAAGTCTTCATAATAAATAATGAAGGAATGAATAAAGGAATACCAATTCTGTGTAGAGGTGTTAGCAAGGCAGGTTTTTACACACAGCTCATACTTATCAGTACACTGGGAGAGGTTCAGCAATCTGGACTTTCTTCATCTGTACAAAGTCAGGGGTAGTTTAAGCTTCTTTGAAAACGATGTGGGTTACCTCATGTAATTAGGGCATGAAGGCAGTGCAGTGTAGATGCCATTGAGGTTGCCTTAGGCATGCCAATTTGGCTTGTGGTGGCAGCCTTACTAGAACAGCCTGGTATTTGGCATGGGTGGAAGACGCCAAATACTTCCCTGGTTAAATATTGAGCCCACTTTGACCTTTTTGCCACAGTAGAAGGACTCCTACCAGGTAGGGACTGTAAATCAAAAGCTACCTTTAATACACCAAACTTCACAGCCGCTCTGGCTGTCCTGACATGTAGAAATTGATCTCACCTGACTTGAACTGAAATCAGGCATCCAGCCAAATCCTCTCAGTAACCCAGGAACCAAGAGAAAGACCTGCAAACAGAATTCTATCTCCCTTTATTTACACACTCATCTTGAGATGGAATAGGTGGAGTGCTATTGGGACGTGCTTATTTTGTCCAAGTCATCATGAAGAGAACATAGAGGTCTTATATTTGGCACCCACTTGTAGTTTGATGTGAGTTTTACTGCAACCTTAGTATGCACCTGGAAGGCAGCATGAGGTACTTAGCTTGCTGCAAGTTCACATTTTCATTGCAGCTCACTTCCTTGCATTGACAAATCTTAATATTTAATTCTGAAATCCTGCTTCGGCAAACATATTCCTGAAATCAATAACAGATTTGTGTCTCTAGCTGTGCATGTAGCAGCTATCATTTCTGCTAACGCCAGTGTTGTGTATTTATTGTATGCATTTACCTTTCAGACTGTTTGTCTTACACGGCGCTGGAAGTGTTATCAAAAAGGTGTTACGGGAAACAGAGATGCAAAATCATTGTCACTAGCCAGGATTTTGGAAGTCCCTGCCTGCCCGGAGTGACAAAATACCTAAACGTCAGCTATGCATGTGGTAAGAGCAAATGTATGGTCATTTTAAAGCCCTCATTCTGCTTGCAAAGCAAACCAATGCCAAATAGTGCACACTTATGGAGACACACACACATTCACACAGGAGCTTCTTAAATGTCCCCTTCCTTTTAACATAGGAAGTCTGTGACAAAGCCATAGCAGAACAACCAAAATATGACTATTCTGTGGTACTGTGACTTTATGTGAACAATCCCATGGGCAGAACTGCACCTAATGTAAACTTGGGCACTACGAGTTTTTTCCTGTAAAATGCAATTGACAATACAATACAAGGCATGTCTGAGATTTTGAGAAATACTATCAAAATAAGGGTCTGTTCTACAGAATACAACAGAGCTGAGAATATTAACCTGGCATTGCCTGCCATCAGTGCAGGTAAAGCAGTGCAGCATAATTGAAGTACTGTGTACAAGGCCAGTTCTGAAATCTGATTCATATGAGCACACCTACAGCCTTCAGTCTTGCAGAGGGATTTCCTTTCTCATGGGTAAAGTCTCATAAGAAGTAAAGGTTTGAGGTTATACATTCCTTGCAGGACAGAAGCCTACTTCAGCTCCTTCCTCAGACAAGAGAGAACAGTTTTCCATATTCTTTACCATAGACTAATGTATTTATGCAAAGGGAAAGCAGAATTCCCCACATTTCTTTTTCTCAAAAGCAGAGGCCATAGGAGAGCAAAGTGTAGTATCAATAAAGGTGAGAGAAAAGTGGTTAAAGGGGACTCAAAAGTTCACTGTAGTGCCTTATTTTGGTATTGGACAATTTTGTGGATGGCTGCACATTTCTTAAGCCTCAAACAGATTTTCTAAGGCTCTACTTTCCTCCGGCTGGCTGTGGGGTGCAAGTGTGAGCATCAGAGGTGATTGTCTCACACACCTCTGCTTCAACCAGAGGATGCTTAAAGGCTTTTTCAGCAAGTTATCACTCTGCAGACTATGCACTGGTCAGAAAGGTGCCAGCCCTGCTTCTTTCTGGCTCTTTCTTGTCTGTAGGACATCACAACAGTGACATGGGGACATAATCAGAATCCTTTTGCTGCAGCTCTAGTGAGAGGTGGTTATCTGGTTTTGGAAACAGCAATGTGGGATTGATTACCAGATCACTGTGTACCTGAAGATCAAGGAAAATGAGCCCTGGCTGCTTCCTTGCTGGCATGGGAGATGTTTTTTTCCAGTGTCCCCATGATGTAGTTGTCACATGAGAGGTATTGCAGTATTTCAGCTTGATGTTGTTGAAGAGAGCTGGACATCTGCCTTTGCACTAATGCATTATATTATTGTGCAGCTGCCTTCATGCTGTAGTAACTCTATGAATGAGTTAATGGAATTCTGTTTGAGTAAGAGTAATTATAACAGATCACTTTCTTGTATACCTCTGTACTAGAAAACCAGTGTAAGTTTGTTTGCAGAGAGGTTATGCATTCTGTTGTTTAGTGATTTTGCAAAAACACGTGGGTAATAAATAGTGTTGCTGGCACATTTTGAAGACTTCTTCTGCCAAATCCTACTGAGCTGTGCAATCTGAAGCATTAGTGGGTCAAATTATTTTACAGATCAGCTAGTGAACATGGGAGGAGTTTGGGCATATTCCAGAATGACATTTTACATTCTTTCCCCTCACTATAAGATCCCTGCTAACCTGATGCTTCCCAAGATAAGGTAAATAGGCCTCCCCATGAAGTGACAGAGCACAACAGAGCGGACCACATTCTCTGAGGGCTGTGCCACATTTGAAAGTATTTCCATTATGATCAGGAATGTGAGGAAGTAAAGCCATACCCCCACCTCAGTGGTCAGCAACCATTTAGGGCTGGTGTGTCCAGCTGCATTTTTGGTTTTGCAGTTAATTCCTGCCAGTAAGAACTCCTCAGGAGCCAGGAGATGCTGGTTTCTTGCAGTCTCAGTGCCCCCAGTGACCTGCTCAGCATCATCTCCTGCCTGCATAAAGTGAAATCTGGCTCTTGCTGAGGCTGGACTTCAGGAGCCTCTCTCAGGAGACACAGCTTCTGATGCCCCATGATTTATCTCTACTCCCTGGATGCCAAAGTCCATCTGTGGGCTGCCTTTGGCAGCTTCAGGACATGACTGGGTCCTACCCTACTTTACAAGGTAGTGCTGGCGCAAGTTGTAGTAGAGATGTGATTATCTTGATAAAAATTCCTCATGCTAGCACCAGTTACTGTGTTCAGCGACCTGATGCAGCCTATCCTAGTTAAAGTCCTTGAGTCTGAAATGAAACCATAATGAAAATTAACAGTGCAAGCAGTCAGGAGCTTTTTTTGTCCATGCCATTTTGAATTAAACATCTCCTTACAACAAATATTCGAATGGCATCCTAAATAGCTGTTCAAACTCAATGGGCAGCCATGGGGGAAGTACTCAGCCCTGTAGCAAGCAAAGCCTTGGGAAGTTTCCCCTTGGAGGGGAGCAGGAGGAACATCAGCACAGGTGAAGGAGCCCCTGCCTGGGCACCAGGCCATGCGACAGGAGCTTCAGGTCTCACAAAAGCACTGGGGACAGTGCATCCTTCCAGGGTGTTCTTCATAACACACACACATTGTTCATGGCAGCCAGGCCTGCAGATTCAGAGTGCAGTCTGAAAACAAACCAGCCTGCTCGCTGTCTGCCCCCTGCACCAGCAGAAATATCCTGCTGCTGGAAAACAGTTAAGAATTACGATGAAGTACAAGCCAAAATAGATATGAGCTCATTTTCCCCTATCTCTGTTGGCCTCCTATTGCAAACAGGAGCTAAAATATCCCAAAAAATCCCTTCATCAGGAAAGGAAACAGCTATGACTTTGAGCCCACACAGAAAGAAAAGTTGTGCTCAAAAAGAAGTGCTATTTTTAGTTGTTTTTCAAATGAAAACTATGCTAAGCCACAAACCTCAGTCTCCTGTTTTCCATTTAACTTTCCTTAACACTATTTATTGGTATATGTTTCTATGTGGGATAAAGGTGAGTGTCATACCTGAAATTTCTTCCTTTTTCTTCCCTTCACATCAGTCTGAAAATCAATCAATCTGCATTCAGATAGTAGAGGGGACAGGTGCCAAGACCAGGGTATCTGAAGGGCCCATTCATTTGGCACAGAATACGTGAACTCTCAATGTCTGCACGATGCACCTGCTTTTAACCCTTTTAATTACCTGAAGAAGAATATGGAAACTTATCGGGGAAAAAATTAAAGAAATGAGAAGAATGCAGCTCCTCTCACCCACTGCATCTCTTCCCATCCTGCACACCTTCCTCCTCAGTGGCCATTCATCTCAGAGGCTTTGCAGAGGACATTACACAAGAGTTTACCCATTTCTCTGTGAATTGCAGTGAATTATCCTCACCCAAAACCAGTATCTAGATGCATCTTAGCATCTGACTGTAGCCCAGTTGACTTGCTACCTTTGTGTCCCACCCCTCAGGCTTGCTCTGCCTCTCCCTGTTGTGTTTGCCCTTGTCTCCCATCCTTGCCGTTCTCCCTTCCTTTCAATCTCCTTCCCAGATACTTTATTGCCTTTCCCACCTCCTTTCCTCCCTGGCAGTGCTAACCCTATGTGCAGCTTGCACTTTACCACTATCCCATGGTGCAGCATCCCAGTGCTGTGCCTCCTGGTGCACCAGATCTGGGGGGGTGCTGGAGGGAGGAGGACGTGTCACCAGTCACAGTACCTCTCCTGGGTACTTGCCAGCCATCAGGGTTAGATGTATGGAGTGTAACCTAGGGCATAACTAGCATAGCAGAAGTCAAGGCAATGCAGCAGACTGTGGCAGCAGCCCCAGCTAGGGCAGTTATGGTGGGGATAAGCAGCACAGCTCTGCCTGGGGCTGCACCACATCTGCAAATGCTCACAGTCTGGGTGTGGGCATCTCTGGGCCACTGAGGAAGCTTAGGCTGGCTGCAGTGCCAGAGCCAGGCTTGCACACTGGCAGGGCTGGCACTTGTCTCTGGATGCAGCTGTCTGCTCCAACCCCTTCAGTACCACCGTCGGAAAACCAATTTATTAATGTAAACCCAAGGCTAGCAGTGGAGTGGGCAACTAACTGGGGATCTGGTTCCTAAAACTAACAGTACACAATTTCTCTTTTGTCTTTTTAGTTCCTAAATTTATCCTCACAGCTTTCAACCCCCTGGTCACCAATAACAAGTCTTCCGTCAAGCAGAATGATGGTATGTGCCATCAAAAAATAGGGTTTGCTGCTCTCCTTTGTCTTTGGTCTGAGGGAGGTGGGACGAGATAATGGAAACCCTGCTCAAACAGCTATTCATCCCTTCAGAGGGTAACATGACAGGCTGGGAGCAGGATGGGACCTGCAGCAGCACAGTCCGGCTGTCACAGCAATGCTGCGAAATGAGTGACCTGTCCAGACCTACCCATAACCAGTGCACTGCCTTCTGACTTTGGTTGAACACTGAGAAAACTGAAACTGCAGTGGTTTCAGGGTGAAGAGTCTTTCAGAGTTATGTCAACACCTGCTCTTCTTAAACGCAACTAAATGAATTACGTGGCTGATGCGCATTTGCTGTCATCAGTAATGGGAGTGTACTGCAGTGATTGGGCTGGAAAATCCATCTGAGAGCTCTGAAGCTTAAAGTAAAATAATTTCAGAAACCTTAATGGGAATAGGCAAGGGGTTTCCCTCGGTAATACATTCTTTCAAATAAACTTGCCATCTTCATTCAGTATTTTTAATACTTCGATATTTATACTTTATTTCAACATTTCAGTTATTTTAGCTATCAACCATTGTTTGCTATAATGTCCTGCAAGGTCTCTATGGCACAGCACTGGCCTGCCTGCATTTTAGGTAGACTTGTTAGTTTAAAAGTTACTGGGTGAATATCATTTAGTAGCTTGCCCATCTGTGATATGATTGAATTTGCTTTGCCTCCTTGTGTCACAGGTGTCGACCTTGATCCAAAGGAATCAAGACTTCCAAAGAAAGATGGAATTATTTTTAGCAACTACTTGGCTACATTTGTATACATTAGAGGTAGGAAACTGAGGCTGAGATTGTTTGGTTCATTAGATCATGGCATTTTGGGAAAAGGAGGATTATCTCAGAAGGTCACAACTGGTAATCCCATGTTTATAGTAATGATACTATTACAGTACAGTCACAGCCTTGCGGATGGGACAGTTGCAGCATAACTGATATTTATAGACTATTTTCCATCTTGAAGGATCCAAACTCTTCAAGAGGCTGCAGCCAAGATACTTTTTAATAAATGTTTTCAATGGGGACTGTTGGTTGTTCAGTATTTTTGAAAACCTGATCTGGGAGCAGTGCTGGAGACATCCGTTTTTGGAAACGTTGGTTTGCACACATATAAGGATCATCAAGGAGCAGTAAAAATAAAACCAAACCAAAACCGAACCAAAGCACACCCAGCAATCTCTGGCTTGGGACGTGGCAGGTTTTGTGACTTAGCAACACTAAGGCAAATAAATTTGTGATTACCAGTTCTCCATCAACACAAGAGAACCCGCAAAGTTTGGAAGTGAGCAAAGGCTGTTGTTGAGAGCAATTCTGGAGCTAAAGTTGCTGCTCTTCTAGAAAACACCAAGAACCAGGCAGCTGTCAGACATCATCCCACAGACTTTGCAAGGGCCTCCCCAGCCAGCCCCAAGGGTAGCCACAGCCTGACAGCACAGTGAGACACTGTCCCTGCCATGTCACCTGCCTGACCTCAGTAGCTCTTCCCAACCCCCCCAGACCCTTGAGACCCCCCAGACAACACCCTGAGCAGCCAGGGCTGGAGTTTACAACCCACTGAGAAAGGCCGTTGCCATATCTGTCTCACTTGTTGCTATACTGAGAAGCGACCTCAGGCTGTGTCAAGGAGGAAAAATGCTCCCTACCCAGCCTGGCCTGGAGATGCTGCCATGGCCCTGCAGAGCCCAGAGTTTCTCTTCCCATGCCCCTTCTTCATGAAGGCAAGGCCTGTTTTGGCAGGATGGCTGGAAAAAAAAAGGGTATGCTTCTGGTAGCTAGTTGAGAATGTTAGTAAGCTGCTAATAAAAAGAGTGGATAATGTTATTTTATAATGTTATTAAGAGGCTGGGTTCTTTTGCACGGTAATTTGAAGTGTCAGAGATGGCAGCCTTCAGACTGCAAGTGCAGGGTGGTTTTGGTGCATGATGGAAAAGGCGTCCCATAACTCCCCATCTGCCCAAGCACACCCCACCATTAATGTAATGTGGGGCGCTTTGGAAAGGGCAGCTAACTTCTTTTGCAGCTGGGATTTGTCAGGGGTTTGTAAAGTGTTTAAGCACTGGCTTCCTGATTTCAGATCACCACGAAAGAGCCGCCCTCCTGTTTATGTCCAGTGTCTGTGTGGGATTATTCTTCACGCTGTGTGCTTTGGTGATCCGCACGTCGTGCTCAAGAGACTTCCAGAAATTGCACAGAAAGAAGGATCCCTTAATGCCAGAAAGTACCAGAGTGTACGGGAACAGTGAAAATGAGGAGGAGGAAGAGGAGGAGGAGGGTTCCTCTGATTCGGACATCCAGGATGGGATAGTGGAACTTTACAGACCTTCTTACTCAGGTTACAATTCAACAGAGGCAGCAGAACTGGCCGAAAGGATAGAGCGCAGGGAGCAGATCATACAAGAAATCTGGATGAACAGTGGTTTGGATATGACACCTCCTAGAAATATGGATACATTTTATATTAATGAACAATAAATGGCTTATTTTGGATGATGCCCTAGCCCTTTTTTTAAAAAGAAGAAATGTACCTTCTGTGAAGGAACATTTGTATCAATCATATAATTATTTGTAAAGTAAGAAGAAATATATGCAATAAAAGAGAGTTTCAAACCCTTGACTGTCTATAAATCATTCTATGACATGCCCTTTTACCGGCTTTCAGTTTTGGCATGTTAGGAGTCACTTTTCACTGTAATTTGGGATCAACTGCCATATGCAGGTTAAGAAATATTAAAAAAGGAGAAAGAATATTTAAGCAGAATAAGATGGAGAAGCACCTTCTGCAGTAGAATATGGCACTTGTAATCAGTTTGAGAATATGCCCTATTCATGAGAAATGTATTATTACTAGCGTGAACAAGACAAAGTAAAATTAAACACAGGTTCTTGAAGCTTTTCTGCTGTTTCCTTAACCCACCCTGTACCTAATAAGACCCCTTCCACTGCTACAAGAGGTTTAAGTTCTGCTCAGTTGAGTCCAGCTGGTGCAGTTACTTAGAAGAGAGATGTGAAAGAAGCCACTCAGCCCCTCTGGGCTGGAAACTAAAAAGGAAGAAGATCACAGTATTTCAGTGAAAATTTTCATGGTCTAGAATTAGTTTCCTTAGTAGCAGCACTCCTGACTGCAATACAACAGCACCTGCGTCAGGCACACCGGCATAGAGAGACTTCACAATACCTCTCCAAGTCCCCTTCTTTCTTTCTTAAAGCACATGGCCAGCAAAAAGCGCTAACCTTAGGAAAAAAAACTCTGCTGAAGAATGGCCATAAGGGCAAAAATCCATCTGCATTCAAGACGTTCAGTGCCCTCCTGTTAAGGAAAAGGCACCGTTCACAGATACTGCCCAAGATGTGATTCTGCTGCTTCCTGCACTGGCAAATTTGTGAAGCATGAGCTTGAAAATGGCTTTTTTCACGAAAGACTCTTGGAGCTGAGACACTAAGAACATTTACTTCCTAAGTGAAATGCTGTGTTAGTTTTTTTGATATTAAAGCATGGTTTAGAGCCAGCATTTGGTTGAAGGTTCTATTCTCAGGTGGCTTTTTATAAGATCATAATCTTCACTTTGAAACTGTTCATTCAGCCAAGTCAGGTTTGGTTTCAGCCGGACAGAAAATTAAACCAGAAATGTACTGAAGCTGAAAACACAACCTTCCTGTCTTTAAATAAAATGTCTCCAATATTTTAGCTGCAGTCCACAGGGAATTGACTGAACAAAAGGAGGAAAAATGTCACTTCCTATTGGTAATACTTCATGAGTTCATTGTGCTTTCCCTCTCAGATGCTGTGCCTTTCGGTAGAGTGAAGTAGTACGAAGCACTTGGGATGAAAAAGTGTGACATGACTTGTCATTTCCTACTGATACAAAGTCAAACTAAGCATGGGAAAACTTTAAAGGGAGGAAGGGGCTTGCTCAGATGACTAAGGCACAATCCTGTGCTCAACTGGAAAAATCTTAGCAGCAATTAGCATCCTATCAGCGGAAGGAAGAGCGGCTGAGGAGATGGACAGAGAGCCAAGGTCATCTATGGCACTGGGAACTGCATGGAACACACGGCACAGCCCCGGAGTCTGGCTGCATGCCTGCTGGGACTCAACTCTTCCCTCTTCCAATGGAAAGTCATCATAGCCTCTGCTACTGCACGGTATTGATGAATTCCATTTGGATCTGGAAAGTCTCCATGCCTTTGTTCTGAGGGTAGAGGAAGGCAGGTTTTCCTTTTGCTGCCCTTGTGAGTAGGTGTGGGACAGCTCTGGTCAGGAGCTGGCTCCTTCCTCCTGACTCATGGGGCCATGTGCCACCCATTTCCCAATCACAAAGCAAGGAGACTGATCTGCATTCCAACAATTCCCCCTGCTGATAGACCACGTATGATTCAAAAACTATCTTCTTCCTCCTACTGGCCCTCAGAAGAGGCCGTCAATGATTGCAGAGAGCAGGCTGGGCTCCAACACATGGTGAGCCAGGCTGAGGGCAGGGGCTCATGGGGCTGCCCCTTCCCCAGTGCAGGGCCTGCTCTGGCTGTCTCCCCAACACTGAGCCCCAGTGAAACTCCCTCTTGAAGAGTCCAGGGCCCACAGGCCAACTGATCTATTTTTGGAAGTCATCTGTCTAGCAGGTAATCGTTATACTCACTAAAATCTGTGTATTTTCTTTCCTCATTCTGTATCTGTATGCTTCTGGGGGGGGTTCATCCTGAAGCTGACATTGTAACAGAAGCTGGGATTTAGTCTATCTATCTAGCAGATTTTCACTTCGCACAAGCCTAGGTAAAATCAGCATGTCCTAGGGGTGGCCACAGCATCATGGAAGGGTTGAGGTTGGAAGGCAGCTCTGGAGGTCATTTGGTCCACCATCCCTGTCAAGCAGGGCCACCCTGAGCCAGTTACCCAGGACCGTGTACAGACAGCTCTCGAGTATCTCCAGGGATGGAGATTCCACAACCTCTCTATACAACCTGTGCCAGTGCTTGGTCACCCTCACAGTGAAAAAGCATTTCCTAATATTCAGAGGGAATTTCCTGTGTTTCAGTTTGTGCCTATTGCCTCTGGTCCTGGCACTGGGCACCACCAGTCCTTCCCCTGTTTTGTTCTCTTCATCCATGCATGTATTTCATCTGATAGCTCCACTTTGGGGTTCCAAGCAGAAACAGGGGTGTTCATTCATTCCTGGTGATGAAGCAATCAAAGTGGCAGCAGATCAGCACAAACCAGTCTGCAGTTTGGATGTTAGTCCCTTCCTTGGAGCAAAGCTGCAAAATACTCCACTTTTCCCGACTCCTCATTCTCTCATCTACTTTTACAATCCTGGAGGGGAAAAAAAGTAAATCCTTTGACTTAAAGTGCTGAAAAATTCATTGTTTCTGTTACCTTCGATAGTTGCTTGTAAATGAGTTCACAGACCTGATTCCCTCCTGATTTTCCTCCCTTCCTGCTGCCACAGGCTGCAAGCAGGCAGTAAGATTTCTGCAGATGCCATAGTACAGCTGGCTTCCCAACATGGAGCATTTCATAGCCTCTGGGAGTGTGTCTTGAGAAAAGAATAAAGTGCTCAATAATGCACATCTGTTTAAATGCACCCTCAAACACATTGGCAAAGCCCTGTCTTACACCTCAGCACCAGCAGTAACTCAGCAATGCAGGAAAAGCAGCTTTTACTCCAGAGCGGGAGGTCAAGCTTCCCTCAGGAGCTGTTCCCTTGACGGGGTTGTTTTTAGTCTGAACTTGGGTTGCTGCTTTTTCTTTCTGCATAAACTTGCCAAATGTAACTGGGGAAAGCCATCAGTTAGTGGCGCACCTCATTCCCAAATGTTCCCAGCAGCCTGAAAGGTAGAGTGAAAACAAGGAAGGAAAACCCTTTGTGGAATGACACCTTCTGCAGAAATAGCATCCACCACAGAAACCAGGAAACTAACAGGGATCATATTCATCTGAACCAAGCCCCCACAAATTAGATTTTATGGGAAAACACAGCATATGGCCATTAAAGAGAAACAGTGGGTAGAGTGAGCCGGGCTCCTTTCAATGGTGCATCTGCTTGACAGGAACAGGAACAACGGTAAGAAGCAGCTGGATTTGGCTGGTTATTAGTGGAACGTGTAAACCAAAAAAAACAAGAAGCAGAAATGCCATAGCCAGTATTTACTTCATTTGAGGCTAACAGCAGAAATATAATAGAGGAAGGTGCCACAGGGCAGCAGCAGTGCTGTAGACATTTGGCACGGGCAGCAGGATGGAGTTTCAGCAGTAAAACCCCTGCAACCGCTCCAAAGCAGCCTAAGAAGAAAATATTGCAGAGAGGAGCTTGCAGGTTGTTTTGCCATAATTATGAGGTTCATGCTACATGCACAGGGGAATGACGTGTTTGAAGATGATATGACCAAGCATTAGCACCTCAACGTGCTAGAAGGCAACATGCAGTGCTGGTGTGGCTGTTTAAATGCCCCAGTCCTGCTTTCAAAATAACTCAGAGCTTACCACCAGGAATCGGGAAGCAGTAAATAAATCCTTCCAAAACCCACAGCTTTTATCAGCAGCCATTGAGTTGTGGCCCTGACACTTGTGTGATACCATGGCCAAAAGTCCCCAGCATCACCCCAGTGATTTTGGAGGGGACAGCTTGGGAATCCTGGGTGCTGTAGGCTTTTCCACCTGGGAATCCCAGGTGCTGTAGGCCTTTTGGTTGGCCAAGGACTTTCTGAGCCTCATGCTCTACCAGGGAGGAGGGGAAGCCGGGAGGAAGCAGAGACAGAACACCTGACCCAAACTGACCAAGGTTACTGGCTCTCAGAGTTGTTGCTCTTGATTCTCTTGGGTGCATGGCTTCAGCCTGTTGTACCTTACTTACAGCCCGTATTTGTTATCTTACTAAGATGTGGGGTCACATTTACAGCTAATATGGTGGTGTAGTGGAGAGCAGAGACCTGGAAGGGTGGGGGTGCACTGCGTGGTTGGGCTGGGTAGGTAGTGAGCAGTTGCACCAAGGTGGTGGGGAAGGAAGGTGCAGTTAGGGCTGGGGGCAAGGGCAGAGATAGAGCAACCTGGGGAAGCAGAAACTAGGAAAGTGAAAGCATGTATGTGAACAAGGTGTGGAAACCATCCAGCTGGCTTCATCTGCACGCCTGGAAAGCTGAAGTATGAATGACCACAAATGGCCTCTTCTGCAAGGCGCATGGCTGAGTAATGGCATAATTCAGGCATGGCCCAAGGCAGGGGATTTCATGTTGCCTGTGATCCTGCCTGTGGTTAGGTTTCTTTGGGCTCCCAAAGCCCACCCAGACAGTGTGAAGCAATGGGAATGGCTTCACTGACTCCAGTCAGCTTTGGGACAAGCCCTGCAAAGCACCACTGAGGCTGTAGTACTGTTGTCTTCAGAGGTGTAGGGTTGGGATCTGAATTCCAGCTCAGGAGCATGAAAGCAACACAAAAACACTGCCAGGGAACATGGCTCAGCCCCACCATGCTTGCAGCCTGCAGAGCCCTATGCCAGCACATCATATTGCCTGGGCCTATGGCCAAAACACCCAACTGCTGTTGTGCTTCACCCTTCAGTTTCAGTGGTGCTGAGGGTGCTCCCTGCTCTGCTGCTGTCACTTCCAGACATGAAGAGGAAGTGGAGCTCCTCTTCTGACACCCCAACAGACCCTTGGGCAACTGCCCCACACGGGTCACCGATGATCTGGGAGCTCTGAGATACCCCAGGCAAACCAAGTCTTCCAGCAGCCTCCTGTAGCATTAGAGACCTACCTCTTTTCTTGTGGTCTTATTTCTGGAAGAAAGAAAAAAAACAGCCTCAACATGAGGTTGGCCCAGGGCTGTACTGAAAAAATAATCCTTTTCCAGCACTGTGGAACACGGCAGGACTTGAGGCTTCTCATGGAGATAGGATACAAATCCCAGCTTGATGTTGCAAACAGCTCTGGTGACATCCTAGTTACAGCCTGGGAAGGCTTCAGATGCAAAGGGCCCCTGAGAAATACACATCCAGCCTGAGGCTGTGAATTAGTGACTGCCCATTAGTGACTGCCCATTAACAATCCCTGTTACAGAGTAATTACAGCTGTAAAGGATCACCAGAGTGCCAGCCACGGGGAGAGTGCTGACCCAGCCCTATACAACTCCTCAGGCTCCTTTTTCAGATCATTGCATTTTCAAGACCATGTATTTTTAAGACCTGAAGACATGATGGTGATGCACAGATGTTCTTCTCCTGGGGTACCAAGCGCTTGAGAGCATCAGGCAGAGCTCACACCTTCTTCATGGAACAGAGTCAACCAGCTAGGAGATGGTAAGCACACCTTAGTAAGTCCAGTTCCAATGGAGCTGCCTATGGTTTTTCTTTTGAAGAATTAGGACCCTGCAGCTACATATCAGTCCCAAACAGGCCCTTCTCCAAGTGTGTGGTGGGAAGAGCAGTCCCCAAGGGGTCCTCCCAACCTAAAATGCTTTTATGAGCCTGTGACCAGCTCTAACCGCACCTGGAAGCCAGCCCTTGGAACTGCAACAGCTCTGCTCTCCAGGCTTTTGGTTGCATTGCAGCTCCACCGCTCTGATGGTCTATTTGCAGGAAAAGCTTAAAACAGGGTTTCCAAAAAAATTCCTCGTCAGGCGAGAGGTGAACCGTCCTTCTGAATGAGGGTGCAGGGCATTGCTGGGGGAAGGAGAGGCCGGAAGAAACAGCAGCAAACTCACAACAGCGCTGGTGATTATTTCAGGTTGAATCCTTGAACTGCAGGAGCTGTAGCTTGGGTGAGAAGCAAAGCAGAGGTGCTATCTCACCACTGGCAGCAGAGGCCCCGGACCTTCCCATTGTACCATGGGTGGTGGCTGGGTGCTGATTATCAGGACAAAAAAATCCCCACACACCAATTCTTAACTGCAACATTATAAGTACTTGGCTGTATTACTCAGCCTTTGCTGAGAACTATTCTCACAAACACAACCCTCGGGGTAAAACAATAATTACATTTTATTTTTCCTTGAGGAAGTGCCAGATTTCCTATGTTTGCTATAAACTTCCTCATTCCCAATAGAACCCTGCTGTAGCTACTGTACTGCCAGTCCTCACTGGAGCACTGGATGGGGACACATACAGCCATTGACACAGGTGGGCGGGTGGGTCTGGGTGAGGCACAGAAGTGCACACATGGAGGGGGCAGCCGATGAGTGCCCTGGGCCACTGCTACCCCATCTGCCATGACATAGAGATGTCAGGTGAGGACAGGAACAGCCAGAGGAAAGGTGCAAGAGCTGGTGCTCCTGGTGACTCCTGATGCGCACCCCAGTGACAGCAAGGCAGGTGGATGCACTTTGTTGTATCTTCCTTTAACACCATTTGCTGGCAGGGAGACCTTACTGTCAATGGTGATGGGTGTCCTCTGCTTTCTGATAGGGCTTGTAGCTTCTTGTAGAGGAAGGTGCGAAACCCTACTTGACATTACAAGTGACTCTAGCGACATCCTTGGCAGACATCAGATGCTGGAAACGTGCCTTCAAATACACAGGACACCAGAGAAATGCACATCCAGTGGGGGGCTGTGCATTAGTGACTGTCCATTAGCAATCCCTGTTGCAGAGTAACCACTGTAAAGGATCACTGGCATCCAGGTGTGGGGTAAGTGCTGGCCTAGCTGGGTACAAGTCCCTAGACACATACCAGACCTTTGCAGTCTCCCATAGCTGTCAGTGCTCAGCAGGAACAAGAGCTACACCCTAGCGGGTCAGTGCTGCTTTCAGCAGCAGCTTCAGCCCCCTGTTCTCACTGTGTTTCCCACCTCAAGCAATGCATGGGGGACACGGTTCTCACTGCCCTGGCAGGCTCACCTGAGCACAACAGCCGCCCACCACAGACACCCCATCCTGCAGCATGCAAACAGCCATACCCTCATGTCATTTGTAAAACCCACAATAGGCCACAATGATTTGTGGTCAGAGTTGCTGGGAACACAGGGAAATATCACTGGAATATCTTAAAACACATTGTGTGTAACCAGTAAGACACCCTGCTCTAAGGCTTTCCAGTACAAGAACCAAATTCCAGTTCCTCAGTGGCTTTTGTCCATGACCCTCATGCAGTGAAATAACACAGGACAACACATTTGTGGAGTCAGAAGAACCCACTGATGGGCACAGGGCAGTTCTGAAGTAGCAGCAGCGTCCCAGGGCAGAACAGCACCCACCCCACACCACAGGGAAGCAAGGCTGACCTCCTGGAGAGAAGCAGTGCTGGAGCCTACAAGCTTGTCTCTACAAAGCCAAGTGCCTGTGCTTTGCTTCCTCTCATACTCCTGCCCAAGGAAACCTCAACAGCACATTAACGACTGTAATGGCATTAGCAATTCTCACAACACATAATACAAACCTCCATTAATCATAATGGTGATACGGTCACAGAACAAACATCTTAGCAATGTTCTGCTGTGTGTATCCTCTGATAAAGGATATTCCTTCTGGAAGGGCCCATCTACTTTCATACTTCCAAAAATAAACAGTTTAGAAGAAAGATAAACCCCTTCCACAAACTCACAAACCTATGTGTGGTGCTCCTATTTCATAATTCTCAGATTCTTTAGATGTCTAAGTATCTACAGGTTTCGCTTTGTTCCAGAACTCTTCCGTCTTTTTCCAGTTAAGTTCATTCAATTTCAGCCACAGTAAATGAACCCAGCAGATCCACAGATGCTGTCAGAACTCAAAAGAGCATTGATCCTGTGGACAGTTTTCTCAGCTAAAGAAGAAAACAGGCCAATTACAGCAGAGAACAGCAGTCAAACGTATGCAAAATAAAATGGCATTCCTTCCGCATGAATTATTTCCTAGGCCTGCTTTTCCCTCACTTTTAGAGAGGAAATGACAATATTATAAGCACCATAATCAAAGGTCCCGTTCAAATACCCTCCTCAGAATCCCTTGTATAATGGTAATTTAGAAGTCTCTTTTTCACTGAAACAATAACTCCCACAAGCCTTGGAAAGACAATAAAACCTCTTGTGCTCCTTTCACATGCTTGCCTGTTGCAGAGAACTCCGCTGGGAGGAAGGTGCTAGCAATACTTTAGGGTTTTGTCATGGAAAACCAGTGACTTGCAGTCATGGATGTACAGCAGGGTTTAACGAGGGAGATCCAAGGAGTACAGATACTTCACTGCTTATGTTATTTTCATTTTGTCTCCCCTGCTATTGAATATTTTTCTGGTGTCGAGGACATTAAATCAGATGGCCAAAAGCCAATGATGACATCAGTTATTTACAGGACTAGGAGCCCACAGAACAAACGCCTCAGAATAATACTAATCTAAGATGAAAGCTCTATTTGTGAGAAGTATTCAGATGGATATTTTCAAGCAGTCATTATAACTGATCCAAAACATCTGGGAAGCTTCCTGCCAAGGCCACTGAGCTCCATGCAGTTACAAAAAGTAACTAAAAAAAAGCTACTTTCAAATGACAAGGAGCAGGCACATAAGCACTCTCACTAAGGAACTGTTCCAAGGTGCAGAAATGCCAGTAACTGAGCACTGCCAGAAAAGGTCACGTTGCAATCCCTGATCCCAGAGTAGATCTCCACCTCAGGTAGCTTTTGGACAGTCTTGTCTTCTTCGAATCTCCCTCCCAGGTTGGCAGGACAAAACTGAGCAACAGGGCTGGCGGTCCACAGTGGCTTGTTGAACAGATAAGAAGAGACTTTAGGGAGGAGCCATGGGAGTGGTTCAGTATCTCTGAAGAGCTGTACAGGACACTGACTTTCATCTGATGAAGTGCTAGAACAAAGTGTTCTGGTAAAACGCATCCCGTTTTCTTGCCACATAGAAATAATTCCAAGTAGTTTTTAAACACAAAATATGTCAAGTCTTGCAACTTAGAAAAATCCATACATTGATTTTGGCTTTTTTTTTTTTTGTTAAAAAAACCATGTTACTGTACAATTGATATTCAAGAAAGCTTGTCAGACACCAAACTTCCCTAAAAGGATCAGTGGCTGAATTAAAAACATCATTAATAGTTCTGAACAGAGTTAATTCTCTTTTCTCTGTTCAATCTTTCAGCTGTGAGTTCAGCAAACACTTCAGTTCAACTTAATCAGTGTTTCTTCAATCACACTAATACTTAAAATGATATTTTTTTCATCACCAAAAAACCAACTAGCAAAACATTTTGCTATTTTACAATGACTCAAACAAGCAGAAAGATTTAAGCTGCAAGTTCTGAGCTTTGTGAATCTGGAGAGTCATGGCCAGGTGTTCTTAGGGAACAGTTAACAACCACAACATTTAGTTCCATCTTGCTGCACTTTTGACTTAATGCACTGATGAGCAACTGCCTGCTCGAGACTGACGTAGTTTGTGAACACAATCTAGGTTTGGTTCAGGTGGAAAAGAAGCAGATGCATGCAGGGGTAACTTGGTATCCTGACGTCTATAGCAAACTGCAAAACCAACATCCTTAGGTGGCTTGCCTTTCCATGCTGCAGATGTGAAAAGGATGTTCTCAGCTCCGCTCTGCCCTAGGGACAACTGCTTTGGGGTGTGAAGGAACACATCATTTTAGTTGTTGGCTGCGAGTGCTCACATCAGTTCACCTCATTTTAAAACACTCAGCATTTTCAGGGTGCCCCGGCTTTCCTCTGCTCAGTGACCTGATGAGGGTGCACATCTGCCTCCACAGAAAAGCATCTAATTTGAGGACAGAGAAGTCTAAACACGTAAAACTTGAGCAATTTGTTTCTATACATTAATTATCTACATAGATAATTCTACAGATTTCATTATCTACTAGTCACACAGTATCCCAAATCAGAACCCTCCCTTCAAAACCAGGCACATTTGCTTCAAGTTTACTAGCATTAGTCTTGAACCCAGAACTGACTGATGATACATTTCAGAAGTGGTAACAGGATCACAGAATCATCTTCATAGAATGGTCTGCACTGGAAGGGATCTTAAAGTTCTTCTAGTTCCAACTGCCCTACCGTGGGCAGGGACACCATCCACTGGACAGGTTGCCCAAAGCCCCATCCAGCCTGGCCTCGATACTAAACATCAAGCACACCGTGAAAACACTCTCCCATAAATCCCATGATTTCTCAGTTTCAAAATGTTAATTTGTTAGAAACTGAACACTTCTAATCCATTCATAATCTTAGAAGTACTTCAATAGTAGAGATCAAGCCCTATTAAATTTGGCTTTTATTGTATCCAATTGTATCTAATCTACTGGCAAATGACACTTTTGTAAACAAATTTCTGTCCATCTTCTGTCAAAGCACCAGGGCCAACAGCTTGTTACACTGAATCAGATCAACAGGCTGGCTTCCAATATCAATGGAAACTGAACCAAAAGAATGAAAATGAAGCATTCTCCAAGGATTTTTGTGATATTTGTGTTGCTATAAAAATATTTTCTTTAAACAATTGTGAAAAGAGACAGTTTGGAATTAGCTATTGAAATGCAAACAAGCACATAAAAGTCACTGACTTTCCCTGGACTAGCCTGATAAACTGATTTCTTATAAAATAAGAACCACACCATCTAAAAGAAATACAAGAATCAGGAAGAAAGTATAAAGACCACTCAAAATGATACCAAACATTCTATTGCTTATTTATTAGATATATTATCTATTAAACAATTTAACATTTCAGTATTCAAATTCCAAATTTCTAACAAAATAGCAAACTTCAACAGGATTGATTCCATTCTTTGCAGAGTCAAGGACTGCTAAAGTTACACAGAAATGTAAATGTCTATTGAAAACCTACTGGTGAAACAGGCACTGCTACGGAAGTCACACTTCCAGCTTTTGCCAGAAGAATCCACCACACACAAGGTAACTCCTAATTGTAAACAAGTGTATCAACCAAACAGCTTAAAGAGGCAAAAAGGTATCTGCAGAGCTTCATCTCGGACCCCACTTGATGTCTTTTACACCATGAAACTGCTTTTTCAAAGCACTGTTATCTGCCCACTCTGCATCTAGAAATGAGTCGTCATCATCCTCTTCCAGTTTCTGTAAAAGGAATCAGCAGTAACAAACACAACCTGTGGTCAGTGCCCACAACAGCACAGCTCACATGCGCTAAAAAGACATCGTTACCTTCAGCTCCTCCTGCTTTCTGTAGTAGTACAGCATCATCTGTTTTTGTTCTTCATGACTAATCAGAGGTTCACGCCCTGGAGCTCCTTGTCCTTTCTGAAAGGGAAATCTTAATGATGGCAGTTGCAATACAAAAGAGAAGCTGTCATGGAAAGACAGCAAGACATTTCTTCAGACAAAAGGATTTCCCAAATCTACTAAGGTCCCTCAGGACAGGAAAATAAATGTTGGGAAACTTCTGCTACATTCAAGTGAGAATCATTTAGAATTATTTTTTCATCTCAGCATCTGAATGATGCTGTCAATTCTGTGGACATCAATGGAGCCTGCAAACAAGATTGAGTCTATTTTACTTAAACTTCCGCTCTAAAAGAAGTAATAAATCTCTTTGGTTTAAGGTTGTTCTAGATGGCTCAGGATGGGCCCATCCATCTTTAGCTCCCCTGCTAATACAGATTCAAGATGGCAAATGAATTATTAAAGCAGGGAAGGAAGGCAGTTACAAAAACATTACAAGTAAAAGACATTTGATTTGTTACTACAAATAAAAGATTTTTTTTTTTTTCCAGGCAAGTGTCCTCATGGAAGAAATGACGTGTGCAGCAGAAAATAGCTGATGACAGCTACTGTCAACAGCAAACAGAACTGTCTGAATTGAGATGGCGAATCCTCTCTGGAACAAAAAAAAAGGGGTCTGAGGTGGTTTAATTTAGCTCTCCAACCCAAGGATGCCAGCATGCCTTGTCAGACAGGAAACCCCTGTGCTACCTTGCATTCTCTGAAGAGGTACTAAAATCATCTAATTAAACAGTAAGACAACTTTCCTGGGAGCCTACACTTCAATGGCTTTGAGCTGTCATACTGTTTTCAGTGGCCCTGATAGGAAAGAGAAAGCAATTTTGGTATTCTAAATGATAAACACATGAATCAGTTGACTTGTCTTTGAGGAATTCTATTACACACATCTGCAGATAGTAAGATCTGTCATAAACATTAATGCCTTCTCCAGGCAGAGAAGCTCTCACTAACATGAAAGTGAAATGCAGCTTCAGAATAATTCTTAGCTACAGGTAAGTTATCCCAGACATCTGACATCAGCAAAAGCACCCTCTGAATTTGATTTTATGTATATAGAGATACATACACACAAACATAGTGAGCACCTTCTGACAAAGCTCTGAAAATGAACTGAAACACCACTCTTCCTTTGAGTATGGTATTCTCACCAGTGATGAAAACAACTGCACAGTTAGTATAAAATAATTTTGTCCAAAAAACAATGAACAGTCCAAACAGCTTGGTGCTAACTTTGATATTGCGAGAACATGATTACTTCATGAGACACCAGCATAGACCTAATGACTAGCTTTTGCTAAGCATCAGGCATATAAACAGATGAGCAGCAGCAGAACTTTGCCTCCTTTTGGCTCATAATTCCAGAGGATAAAGGGAAGCCACTGGGGAGACCTTACAGCAGCCTTCCAGTACCTAAAGGATGCCTATAGAAAATCTGGAGAGGGACTTTTTGCAAGGGTACGTAGGGATAGGACAAGGGAAAATGGTTTTAAACTGACAAAGGGTAGATTTAGATTAGGTATTAGGAAGAAATTCTTTACTATGAGGATGGTGAGACACTGGAGCAGGTTGCCCAGAGAAGTTGTGGCTGCCCCAACCCTGGAAATGTTCAGGGCCAGGTTGAATAGGGCTTTGAGCAACATAATCTAGTGGAAGCTGTCCTTGTTCATGGTAGTAGGGGTTGGAACTGGATGAGCCTTAACGTCCCTTCCAACCCAAACTATTCTATGATTTTATGACTCAGACCAGTTTATAATTAATGCAGTAGGCCTCATCTATGTCACCACATACAACAGCTGGAAAGTCTAATTTCTTTTTAAAAACGTTCAGCTGGAAGCTTGAATAGCACAACTGGGTGGTACAGGCTCAGCAGCATTTTCTTCCTTCCACCATTCACTAAACACTTTGGAAGATCACGTCCACAACTGAGCCTTGGAACGGTCTGAGGACTGGCCATCAAGAAACTCAGGACATCACAGGCAGAAAATTACTGAGTTACAGACACTGTCTTTTGAACACAGAACATACTGAAACAGAGATAAGACATATCCACACCACATATGCACAAAACATTTAAACTTTTTCAAATGCTAGGATGCAGCAAGAAAAAACTTCACAAGTATAATTAGAAAAACTGGGCAGACTGAATGACTGCATCTGTTCAGTGTTCTGCACTGACATGAAACTGAGAGCCAGCTGAGGTTTTTTAACCTTTTCCACTGTATTTCATCTATCTTCAAATACCTCTCTCCTGTACTTTAGAACAGTGCTATGGAGCAAGTAATAGCAACTACAGTATTTAACTGACAGGCAAAAGAACTAAGAAAGAAAAATTTGGAAAACAATAAATTAAAGCCTTAAAATAGATGTACAGTTTTAAGATACTCAAGTTGGAACTAACATAATCCATTTTATACTCCTATGGATAATTCTCTTTACAGAGAATGACAGCCAAAGGTGAACAACTTGTAAAGAAATCTCCCAGTTATACTTACTTTCTGTATCTTGACAATGATGGTTGTTTTCTCATTTTTGCCTATATAATCAGAGAGCAACTTTGTTTCATTCAACTCCTTTCCTGCCCACCATAATTGTGCTTCCGATTCTTTTATAACCTCAAGTCCAGCCTGTGACAAATAAACGAAAAAGGTAAAGTGCTGGGGTGGTTGGTTGGTTGCTTTTTTTTTTTTTTATATTATTATTTTTTGTGTGTTTGTTGTTTGTTTTTCAAAACTATAACAATTTTCTGGAAAAATCTTTTTGGAATTCCTAACAGAAAGGCCACTGTAATTTTACCCTATACTTCTGCTAAAGCCTTCTCCTCATACTAATCTACAGCATTATCCTTCATATCGCAATAGATCTTGATTTAACATAAGCACTTTGGGCAATAAATTCTCAATACTGCCACTGGAAAGAAATAATAAGGTAATTATAATAAGTGCTAGACTTACTTGAACTTTGTGTGCAATATTTGAAACAAACTTAATTCATCTTATTTCTACTTAAGCTATTGCTGTGCTTTTACATAAAGCTATCAGACAAAAATATAAAACAAAATTTGTCACTAAAGTGCAAACAACCTTCATTGATTAAAATAGAGAACAGCATGGCTGTTTAGCCAAGCACTACATATAATGCAAATACATTACTGCATACATGAGTTCCTGTCAAATCTTCTTTATCTTCCAGCTCCATCCTAATTGGATCATGTGGAGGCAATCCCATTGGATACACAATCATCACAGCCCCTCGGAGCTGGTCCAATGCATCTTTCACCATCTCCATATTAACACACACATTGGCCTGAACTTGTTTCTGAAATACAGGCAAGGATCATTGGTAATTTAAAAAAAAAAAGCATGCAGAAAGACTTTGCTTTGTAGTCAGTTCAAAGGTTCAACAGTGGGGTATTTGAGCAAAGCTAACTGCTGCACAAAGATATTACGAGTGCTAATTCCGTTTGAAAACTGACTTCTGAACACATCACTTCACTTTTGCCCCCTCTATACACCTTGCTTACACTGAAGGGGATGGGGGAAGAAAAAAAAACCTACAAAAAGAAAAGATATCTTCACTAAATTGTGCAGGAAACATTTAGTAATGCCTGTTGGATATAGGCATTCAAGTAAGTACATATATTGACCACAGAAACTGGATGGGGAGTCTTTTGTTCCAAGTACTTGTGATTCATGAATATGATTCAAAACACTAGAATTCAAGTGAGGGCTACAGAGGGGGCCTAAAACTTGAGGAATAAAAATAGAGCACATGGAAGCAGAAGAGTGAAGCTTGGCATATTGCACAGCTTATGCAGAGATCTGCAAGATCAAGTACTTGAGATCATTCCAAACCCAACTGCAACAGATAGGGGAAAAATAAGATGCAGCTGGAAGAGATTATGGATTTAACAGTTTCAATATTTTAAGTAACAAGTTTTATGAAAGAGTAAGAGAATATTGCCTCCTTGTGGACATTCTTAAACTTATTAACTGGCAATTAATGTACATTATTAAGAAGTGATGAACCTAACAAACCACTTCTCCAACGATCCTCAGCTTCATTCATGAGTGAATAGCAGAAGTAACAATTTCAGGAGTAAGTCAACATGCACTGTGGGAATTTTGCAACTTTTTACTGTAAATGACAATATGGTATATAGTTGGAAGTTAAACCCAGGTAGACCTGCAAACTGGAGACCAGATCTGCAGATATTTTTGACTCAAGTACTAAAACTACGTATTCATTTCCTCCCCATTTTTAGAAACAGAGTCGATGAGATGCAATGCAACAGAAAAAAAAGTCCATCTGGAGAAAATCTTCATAGTCCAGAAGCTTTAATCTATAACCCCTCTCATTTTGTGTATTTTGTATTTTTCCTCAGACTCACAACAATTTGGCTGAAATCCTGCCTTAATTCAGGAAAGGTCTGCTGCAACTCAGCTCCCTGGAAGTGCTGCCAGGCACTCCTCAGCTTGCCTCCCAGAGGCCTTTGGAAACACTGAGCTGCTCACTCTAAATGACTGAGCTGATACTGTTAACAGTATTAAAACAGCCAAGAAGGCCAATTTAAGTACACAGGCAACACTAAAAAATCAGTAACATTATCTATTTGCATAACTGCTTTAAAACTGCTTTAAAGTTCTACACATGCCAACTCCCAGAACTTTAAGGGCAGTGAGGATAAATTTACTTGCAGATTTTGAAAAAAAAAAAAAAAAAAAAAAGAAATCTGATAATAAATATTATTCAATTGTGTTTCAAAGTCTTCCGAAAGCTGAGACACAATATAAAGCACCTACAGATTCGGTAAAGTGAAGTTGAATAATTGAGACCACAGTCCCATCAGGGCATACCCTTATGCTTATCTTTAAATACACAAACTCTTTGGGACTGAGTAGGATTCCAATTGCCTGTAAAACCAAGGCCTAGTCTAAGAGATTAGAACACATTTTTCAACTAATTATATAGAAAACTCAAAAGACTATGTAAACAAGCAAAAGGCATTTTATTCCAGGAACATCACAGAATGAAGTTAATTTTTCACCAGAAAACACGACAAGCATTCGCCTAAAGAATGCATCAATAGCAAATCAAGAGCGAGTGGATAAAATTAAATGCAATTTAATCATCCAATGTGGTCTTGGCTGCCAGCATTCACTCAGAGTTTAATATAGGACTCCTTAACTTGTTGAACCAGCTTGCCAAAAGCCATTAAGAAAATCATTAACAGAAATGTCAGGTTTTATTACACTACTCACAACACTACATATTATTACTCAAAATTATCAGCCTTTGCACTGAAAAAAGTCTCTTTTTCTTAAGCTGCCCAACTACATAGCACCCATTAAGAAAGTCCCACATACCACATGTTACTTCAGGAAACTTACCCGAGAGATTAATGCCTTGGCTTCCTCTATCGTCTTCTTTATAACTTGCTGCATTTTTTCATTTGGAGCTAAAAATAAGAGATACATATTTAATAGACCACACTTAGTATAAAGAAACCAAGTAAATGGCTTGTCCAGGTTTGCTCTACTCTAAATAAATGAATCATTGTTAAACCTCAAAGCAAGAGAGATGCTACTAAGTTGCAGTCAGCTTAACACTTTGACAGCTGTATTTCTTACTAATTTAAAACAGTATTTTTCATGGGAGAGCCAAACTTACTTTTCCACAAAGAAATCTGGTTGGTATTTGGAACTTCATTTGGGACAAAAGTACGGAGTAGAAAGCCACAGCTATTACTGCATACTCTGCACAATCAAAACCAAGACTCTCCTTTCCATGCTGTACTTAACAAATACTGTGGGCTGTACTGGCAGATGTGCTTTAACTGAGGAAAACAGCTTGGAGTTTTCTGATTTTTTCTGATTTTTTTTCCAATTAAAATTTCAAACTAATGTAAAAAGCAGTTTTGCAAATATAATGTGCATTTCATATCATAGCTAGCTGTTTTAATTATTAAAAGCCTCTCCTCAAATACAAAAAAAATCCAATTAAGACATACCCATGCACAGCTGAACATTTAAATGCATCATTTGATGGTATTCAGTTTGGCCCACATTTACACACTGCTCCAACATTATAACTTTGTTAATATTACAAACTGTCCTCCCACTAACAAATAAATGACAGAGTACAACTGCAAGTAAAAGTACTACTGTCCTTACCGTAAAGTTGGTGAAAACTTTCACTGTAAGGCCTGACACTGCTAACAACCATACTTTGTCTGCATGCCTATGTACAAGATACTCAGCTATTTTTGAGAACACAGTTAGGAGGGAAAACGTTTAGCTATAAAATAAACTCTTAAGTTCAGCAAAGGCTTAAATATGGTTGGGCAGCATGTTGTGTTAGTACTACCGCCCCCCAGATAAGACAGTCAGAGTAAACTAAAGGGCTGATGATCCCACAAGGGCCATTGTGGTGTCTGGAATACAGGGAGAGACACCACAAAATTAGGAAAACAACCTGCCAATGTATCTCAGAACCTGTACATTTACAATTAATAAATTAAACAGTCAAATTTGCTTCTAAGAACTGTTTACTCTTTGGAGTTTGCTTCCAAGTACTACAGTCACAAAATCAGACAACATACATGCTAAAAAGATACACTGCTATTTGGGCTTTTAAATCAACATTACACCAGGTCCTAACCCAAGACAGAAGTCTTATGTAAATAACTGATAGTTTAGCTAATCTATTGTGGAAAGAGGCTCCTGAAATAGCTGCCACTTAACAAATCTACAACCGCTTTTAATATGGTTTATTTATAGCATGATTTTTATAATTAGCAAACAAACATGAGCTGGCTAACATGCTGGCCTGAAATCAAATCTATACTTAGTATCTACTCAGTTTTTAATTCTTCCAGGACAGTGAGGTAAATAAGAAAGATCCCAAATTACAGTTTTTATGTCCCTCACTATGTCATAGGTTATCTGTGTATACAGGAAAAGAAAAATTTATGTTTGATTTACCGTGTCCATTTCTTCGCCCAATTTCATCCTTCTTGAAGACACTTCCACCACTTGGTACACATTTTTCTGCCCACTCATCCTTTAACTTCAGTTCTTTGATTTGCTCGTCTGTCAGTCCTTGCATATTATAAGGCAAGTAAACACCATGCTCTGCCAGCTCCTCCATCTCTTTAAAGCGTTCAGAGAACAAGATTTTAAAAGTCTGTGTTATTGAGACACACCAGTTACAAAAGCTTTTCACATTATGCATATGCAGGCAAACCTTATTCCTAGCCTTTAGTTTTAAAGAGCTAAGTATATGGAATAAAGAGTAAGGTAAATAAATACATAGACATATATGCTGCGATTACATTTACATTTCCCACATACATGAAACAACATAACAAATGACACAGCACAGGTATACAAACCTACGTGACATTTGCTGGCCATAAACTTTTTGTCTTTGGCATTTCCTTTATCAACTCCAGCTGACATCTTTTTCCAAGTACTTTTGGGAAGGCAATTTTTTTCAAAATGGAAAGAAACATTTTATTGTTATATAGTAATTAATTTCTTTTCAGTTGAGAAAATATGTGAGTGGGCTATCTATAGTTTTGTCCATGAGGACTACTAAAATAGGTGTCCTGATTTCAGCTGGGATAAAGTTAGTTTTCCTCCTAGTAGCTGGTGCAGCGCTATGTTTTGGATGTAGTCTGAGAACAATGCTGAGAACACACTGGGGCTTTAGCTGTTGCTAAGTATACTATGTTCAGTCCATGAGGACTTTTCAATCTCTCATGCTCTGACAGTGAGGAGAGGTAAGCAAAGCCAGGAGGAAGCAGGACATCTGACCCAAATTAGCCAAAGAGTTATTTCATACCGCAGCACATCATGCCCAGTATATAAACTGGGGGGAGTTACCTGGAAGGCCCAGATTGCTGCTTGGGCTGGGCTGGGAATCGGTCGGCACATGGTGAGCAATTGTATTGTGCATCACTTGGGTTTACTGATTATTTTTTTCCCTTTCCCCTTGTAGTTTTATATTCTCTTCCTTTGTCATTATCATACTGTACCTTAGTTACTGGACTGTTCTTATCTCAACCCGTGAGACTTACATTCTTTCGATTCTCCTTCCCATCCCGCCTGGAGGGGGCAGTGTGAAGGGGAGGAGAGCGAGCAGCTGCGCGGTACTTAGCTGCTGGCTAGCTCTTAACCGTAACATTAGGAGAAGGTGAAAATTTACACATGGCTTAGCGTTTCTGGTGGGCTGTCTGCATTCTCATAAATTCAGGGGAGGATGGTTTATCTGCTGCTAAACTGCGTGTGAGGGGCGCGGGTCGAGAGAGGAGATCGGCTGCCGGTGGGCAGAGGCCTGCGTGCGGGTACCTGAGCAGAGCCGCTGCACCTTCAACCTGCCATTGTAGATGCGGGCGACGAGTGGCGCCAGGTCAGCGAGGCGGGTGCTACCGGACACATGAAGCAGGAACTGGCTCTCGTCGCCACGCTTCACATGCAGCCTCACCATGGCAGAACTGAAACCGCTCAGCGCCTGCAAGAGGAGAGGAAGAAGGGACCGCCAGAGGCCGTTGCAGCCACGCCCACCACAGCAACGGATCCGCGTCCCTGGATACCGGCGGCAGGCGGGCAGCGCGGTGGGAAAGGCCGCTCCCGGCGCTCCCCAGCAGCCTTCCTTCTTCCCGTTCTTCTTTTCTCCCTCTTTCTCTCCCTTTCCCTCCCTCTCGCACCCGCCCCAACGCCCACCGGAGCCGCGAGCACCCGTAGCACCCACAATGCACCAGCACTACCCGTCACCTCTTCCGCTTCCGGCCCTCCCGCTGCCGTCATCAGAGCCTCTTAAAGGGCCCGCACCACCCTCCCAGTGCCAGCTGGGAGCAGGGGAGCCGCGATCGGGGAGCCCCTCCGGCACACACAAAGGAAGCTAATCCCATACTGGCAGGTATATGGGGTCGGTGCTGCGCTGCACCGCAGCAGCTCCGGGATAGGGCCAGCGAGAAGCCGTTACACTGCACACTGACTGACCCAGGGAACACAGAACCCATGGAAACGTGTGGAGCGTCTCTATTTTTAATTCTCATTATCTTCAGGACTCCTGCTAGTAATTACTGTCGTTAATACACGTTACAGTGGTTAGCTATAGATATATACACACATATATTTCTGGAGATTTCTGGTGATGTTTGCGATACGTCACTGTCAGTCTCTGTAATCCTGCGAAGTGTAGAGGTGCAGTATACCAGGTACAGTTGAGCCAGTAGTTTGTAATCACTGTAATTAAATACTCAACAAAGAACATATTTATCACGTTAACTCCCACTAGCAAAAGTTTCCCCCAAAATTGTTTTGAAATAATGTAAGAATATACCAAAACACCAATCACACAGATGTTTATAGCAACAGTTTAAAACAATGGAATTCACGCACTGAAGCACACAAAGAGTATAATACCACTGCTGTGTAAAATGTACAAGTGCTGTTTAATGGCCTGAACGGATACAAAGCGCAATAGAAAACTCACTGTCCTTTACCCAACTGCAGCTCATGGCCAAACATACTCTGTTTAAAGGAAGAGTGGATTATTTATAAATAATATTTTGGTAGCATTTTAAAAAAAGTACTGACACTGTGTTTTGCTACTATAAATACAATGCTAATGCGCTGCGCTTCAGTCCCTGGTTTCGCAGAACCAGCACAGTTTGTTAGCAATTAAGCCAAGGTGTGTAGCGATATACTTGCAGTCCCCCAAGAGATGACAACAGTGTGACACGTTCAGCTTTGGGTAAAAGTAGGCAGCTGTGTATACAAGCTCTGTCCTAAGACACTGAACTGCAAGGAGAACTGCAGGGTTTTTATAGCATACATAAATGTAGCTAAGGAAATCGGTTATTTTAAATTGCCTCAGGATAACAACATGCCATATTTTATGTAATCTCATTTGAGCTTTAGAAAATCATAAAAGCACAAAGAGTTACATTTTTATAGCATAGCATGTACAGTGGTGACCAAGCCTTCACTAGCCTCAAAGCAGCACCACACTGACAATGGTCCCCGTCACTGAGTGAGGAAGTCACTCATTCAGTTTTAACTGCAGAAGTGATGGAATGATACTGTTCAGAGAATGATACTGTTCAGAGAACTACTGTTCTCCTTGTTTGCTTTGAAAGTACGATTTTACAAATACAGCAGTCAGTCTTGCAAATGGGGAGAATGCCGAGTGGAGAACCCCGTCACACAAGATGACCATCTCCTCTGCTGTTATAACATGGCTGCTGATTCCTTTGCTCAGGGCTTTTTAAGGGACTCTTCTAATGTGCAGAAGAGGAGAGTGGGCCAAGCCAACTCCAATATGTTGTCTGCAACTGATAAAGACTGCTTTGTTTCTCAAAACCCAAGGGAAATTTTCTTCCCAGAGGTTGAGTGAAAACTTCTTGTATCAGTTGATTCCAATGGGGGTGGGGGGGAAGGGAGGGAAACATCTTTAAAATAATAACGAATAAGTGGATGATAAGGAACAGTTATTCTGAAATAATGCTAGTGAGTATATGTCACAGTAAGATTTAATAGCTGAAATATACTGACACAGAAAATTAAAATATTGAATATATTAATACGCAAAGTTTTGTTTGAAATTAAACTATTTTTGTTGTGCCTCACACTCAAATATGTGCCTTACAAATATCCACAGCCTTTGTTATAAATTAAACAACTTCTAAAGAATACTTGTCAACATTCAAATCTCAATAAACTTTGGCAGCTCTTTGGTAAATACTTATAAATATCAATTAACAAAACAGTAAAAAGGGAATGGGGAGGCTACCAGCAAGGAGCCTCTTTCCTAGAAATTCCACAAAGAGAAACAGAAACGGGAGGGCTCCCTAAGCAAAAACCATTTTCAGGATTGCTATATTTTAATGAGATCAGTAGCTCATCCCTCTTTTCTCTGTCTATTCAAACGCTATTACATTGGGATTTTAATACATTTCAGACAATTTTTTGTGCTCTACCATATATACATATTCAAAATTTATACACAAACAATGGTGGCTGTTAACGAGCAGAGTCACGTTTCAGTGCATTTGACATAATTATTGCACACAGAATAATCTCAAATGCCCAATTATTCTACTGGATAAATGTAGCAACAAATATAACCTCTTATATATTTGAACATCTATCTTTCTGTAAAATCTTGTGTTGGTGACACCTTAGGTGCCAAGGAAGTGAAAGGATCTGCGGGGGATCTGTTGCTGGTTACTCTTGATGGTATAGGAGGTGCAGGTGGTCTTCTTGCTGGCATTGTATAGAAGCAATCAGTCGAACTTTTATTCCAGTCATTATCAAAGTTAAAGTCTGAATCAAGAAAAGTATTTTGTTCAGTGCCCAGCAAATCCAGAGATCCAGCTGACTTCCTGGAACTGATTTGCTCAATATCTGGAACACTTTTAGATGGCTTTAGCTTTATGTTGAAATTATCATCATCATCAAATGTTACCCATCCTTTTGGCTGTACATTTTTTAGCATGACAGATTTACCTGGCAAGCAAAAAGTGTTTTCAGATGCATTCACAGAAAATACAGGCTTGCCTGTATTACAACTGGGAGGATTTAGAGAAGGGAAAGGATTGCAAGTGGTACTTCCTTCTAGTAAATGTGAAGTTATTTCAGACTCTTGTGTGTCTGTTCTAAATGGGTTTCCAGCATTAGGAGTTCTTTCAGTGAATGGGTTTGTGCAGTTCAGTCCAGTAATAAACGGATTTGGAGAGCTGCGCTTATGTTCCTGTGATATGTTAAAGGTTGGAATAGGAGGCATCGCTGGCATGCAATTTAAAGTATTCAGAATATCAGCATTTCTTTGTGTTGCTGAAGGCAACTGTATCAACTCCTTTTGGTTGAAAGTTGGAACAGGTGATGTTCGGACAGATGCCTGCATCTTTGACACAAGCAGCTTAAATGACAAATCTTCAAAAGGGTCACTGTTTAATTGTGTTTCAAGTTTAGTGCCGTATGCTCCATTTGTTTTAATCTGGAAAGAAAATGAAGTGCTTAGTAATCATGTGGCTGGCTGTCTTGAGATTATTCCTACCTCCCCATTTCTCACTCTTCTATGAGAAGAAAAGAAGCTCTTGGGCTTTAAGTGAAATTTCAATACAATTTGTTTGTAACTTACACAATGCACTTGTAGTGTAATCATTGCTTCTTTACTAAAAAAACAATACCCCCTTCTCTGAAGAAAAGCCTACTAGTTGTTGAACACATTTTTCCCCCTTGTTGGCTGATGCAACTTGAATTTACTTCATGCAGGTCATAATCCTAGCCAAAAGCACCAATGGACATTGTATAATAAAATGTTTAAGAAACTATCCGGTAAGAAATTATATTGTATTCTAAACAAGTGATAACCCAGCACAAATATGAAATAAAAAGCTCTAGCTTTCATTGTTTGTGAGTTTATAACACTGATGTTACAAGCAATACTTATGCATCACAATGAAAGGAAAAATTAGTGTTATTAGTATATGCACTTCAAACATTTCTATGTAGACATACGCCTCTGTAGGCATCTCCAGTGCTTCTTGACATGTAAAGGTACTATCATCAGTTTGTAGTACCTTAAAATGGCAAGTTATCATTGTTTAGAATAATACCAAATGGAGAAGACAGTTTTCTCCACTAAACTGTTCATATTTTAAAACAAAATATTCAAATTTTTATAAATTTATTCAAATAGCAATGCAACTTTAATACCTTGTAACCACTGTCCAAAATGGGACACTGTCTACCTTTGTTCAAGTCATCAGACAGAACAGAGTTTGGAGTTCCCCCTTATTTAATGAATGCAAAGAATTAGGCTTAAGTTAACACAGCTTCTGGGATGTCAGATTTCAGAAACTTGTAATTTTAACACATCACCTTAATATATTCAAATAGTTTGGATATTTAGCATGAAAAGTCTGTAAGTAATGTTTTGTTGAACTAGGATGCTAGCTAAAATTATCACTAAAATACAATATTATTACAGCCTAACCTCAATCTTTAAACATCTTGTTTTGACTGCATTTATTGCGAACAGTTTGAAGCATGTCTCCACCTATCCTCTGCCTAGACAGCTATGCAAAATCAGTATACAGGCTTTAGAGACTCTTGGGAATAATAAGAATATCATATGTTTTCCCTAATATATCCAGCATAGCAATTTCCTTTAAAAAGTTGCAATTGCAGCTTGAACTGGCTGGCAGGAGACAAGAAGTATGCTGGCAACAACGCATTTGCTCTGGTGGTGGTTCTTTTGAAACAACGATGTTGGTTACATGCATCCCTCGTACTACTACATCAGATTGTTTCTAAAATAGATGAGGCCTAATGTTACCAAACCATAAATAGAGTAGTTCAATACTGGGATTCATATGTATATAGGAAACATTTCATAAAGTAATGTTAAAATAAAGGCATCAAGTAACTGAGGGGGAAAGTGTGGAAAACTAGAAATAATATAAATCAAATGCAGCTTGGCATCAGCTGGTGAAATCCTGTGTTCATTAACCATGTGATCAAAAAGTATAAGATCCCAAAGAAACTATGAAGCCCAATCGCTCTTTATTATATGTAAAAAAATTGCAGAATTCTGAATAATTCTGAGACCAAATACTTTTAAAACTATAGTAGACAATATATTTTACTTCAGGTAATAGTAAGCTCTCTATTTATTGAGATATGTGAAATATGGGGTTTATTTTGAAAAAAGACTTTGGCAGTGCAATTGCATCAGGAACCGTATTAAATAGAAATGTTAACTCCAACACCTACTCGTTTTTTTCCAAACAGATTGACACCAGGAAATTTGGCAGTGGGTAAGCAACATACGTTGAGGTTCCAGTTGTTTCATAAAAGATGAAGCAAAATATTTGCTATGGTACTAATAAATACAGTTAACATTATCAATTTGAATTGCATTGTGAAAGGAAAAAGCAAATTATGGTATGACAGTCAATTCATTAATGTGGACAGGTGACTTTTTACATGGATGAGACCACAGATGTATGAAAACAAGATTCATACATCTTTTCCGCTTGAATAGATGGAGACTACATACAAGGTTGGTAAATAGTCAGATACCTGTTACCCTGATGGTTGCTCCTGCTTGTGAAAGAGAAACAGACATCAAAGGAAAGAATATTAGGAAGAAAATCCAAGTAACAAAGCAACCTCATGTTAAAAATACTTTTAAGTTTTCACAAACCCATTTTTTGAGATATGAATACAAACCAAAATATGTATTAACACATTATACTAGATTTTAAATCTCTATTGTATTCTACTGTAATATTTATAAGCTCTATCATTAAGAATTAACCCAGCTCAAGCCAAATCTGATATTGTTCCCATACGGACATTCGTTGTGCAGCTGATAGTGCTATTTTCTGACTATTGGTTGTCTAATTCTAACATCCATTAACATGAAAAGCATTGTAGCCCTCATTCTGGAAACTGTATTGGTCTAATCAGTCATCTAGACTAATAGTTTTTCAACTGAAGCTGAAAAAAAGACTTCTAATTTAATAAAACCTCCAAATCTTCTTAATTTACAATAAATCTGTAAGAAAAAGAAAAAGAGAAGGAAAAAAAAAAACAAACCATACCCTTAAGCCAGAGACAATGAAGCTCAAAGTAGGCTTTCCTTGAGATTGCACAGCTGGTATTAATCAAAGAAATCTGATTGTAGAGAAAATGACAGCTGCCTGTGCTAGTCTTAAACTATCTGGTTTGGATATTGTTAACAATATAGCCACAGCATTACAGAGCTCAAACACCCGTTTACAGTGTGCTTAAGCCTACTTTTGATTTCTGTGTGTACACACAAATTTAATTTTCATAGTAGTTTTGAAAGAACTGCGTGCATCCCTTTCACAAAATGATTAATGGCAAAACTATATTTAGAAGGTGTGAGTCTTTCAAAAGTGACACAATGCAATCTGTTTCTATTCACAAAATTGTCACGTTCTCAAATACCTTATGCATCCATGTATATTCTCTGCTGGCAACACTTCATACTTTCCAACAAACTACAAAAAGTCCTAATATTCTATCTGTATATAAAAAACTTGTCTGGTTTTTTTGGCCTAGGTTTCCAAAATGAAAAAAAGTTATAACAGGCAGAGAGAGATTCAGCTTAAAGGAAGAGATTTTAAAGACTTTTCAACTAGAATACAAAATCAACTCACTGAGGAATGAATTGGGCTGTACAAAATAGGCATTAACTAACTTCAGTGAAAGCGGGCTTCAAATGTAGACATAAAGTAAAATCTAAAATACCGGTTCAAGCCTATGCAGTTATAAATATCCACAGCTGAGTAGGTTTTTAAAATAAATAAAATAAAACAAACCCCCAAATACCTGAAAACAAAGCCAGAAATCTACTTATGGTCAGAAATGGGCATAAATCAATCAGCTTCAATACATTTCTACTTTTATTCAAGCAGCATATTATCTGACCTAGCACCTGACACTGAAAGCTAATAGCACTGATCTTTAGTGAAGAACTTTAGCCTTATGCATATATAAACAACACTGAAAACCTACTTCTGGATTTTTAAAGCAGCAGTTGTTTCCTTTTGTTGGGTTTTTTTTTTTTTTTTTATTCTTAAATGACACTCTACATGGTCTTACAGGACAGAATATTAATGTTGCTATGTTCAATTTTCATACTATTTTGACATGTTTCTGTATTTTAATTGATACTGGGAAATGCGGAGAAATGTTTTTCTATTAAGTATCTATCAGCATCATCTTTCTGCAGTGAATTATCAACATAAAGCACCACATCATGCAATCTATAAAGCTTACTTTATAATGAAAACCTGTATTAGCTGGTTACTATGTAGCTTGTCATGCATGTGTCATTATAAAACTACATTTCTCAGATAGAACTTTTTTCCATACAAAGCTGTCAAATGACAATATAATTTTAAGAACAAGATGTCCATAACTGGTAAGAAATCTTAAGTTAGATGTTTAGTATTTAAGATTTTAGTTATTCATGGACAATAAGCAATTAAGTGTTACACTACTTGACCCTGATGATCTTTGAATCCACTCTTTTGACCTTTATTTTTGTTTGTTTGCTTGCTTTAGGAGTTTCTCACAAACCTACAGCATTCCATGCAAGTTATGTTAATTTACGTAATAAAAAAACCCTTATATACAAGGGTTTGTTTACTTACTTGCTGCTGTGAAGGAGCAGATTCAGAAGGCAAACTTTGAGATGATCGGCTACGAGGAGGTGGTTGTGGGGGTTCCAGACTTTGTGGGGCACTTGCCTGAGGTGGATGTGATGACACAGGTATCAGAGGCTCCTGCATTTTTAGCACAGGAGCTGTCTGAGTGGTTGTGGGCTGAGCAGGTCCAGCAGCCTGAGGCTTTAGTGGTTCTGGAAGCAACGGAGAGCCTGCAGGTATATTTGCAGTGGATTTTATTGTAAAGAGCTGTAATAGCAATCTTTAGAATAGCATAAATGAGAACACATGGAAGAACCAGACAGAACTGCAGAAGAAGGGGCTGCAAGAACAGCAGGTATTCATGACAACTAGATTAGAAGTCATCAAAAGCTCAGCATTGAAAATTATTACCATACTATTCAAAATTGTTCCAATAGACACAAAATAGAGAACCAGAAGCCATGTCATCCTTGAATGTACTTCAGTTGTATTTAAAAGTATTTTGGAAGTCATTATTATAAAATGCATATTTTGACATTAATACAATTTAAAAAACAAAAAAAAAAACACAAAAAAAACCAAACATTAAATTTTTGGAAGTGACTTTGAGAGTCAAACATAAACACTATTCCAAATATGATTACAGATCAAGTACAGAGAATGGTTCAATAATCAACACACATGACAGGACACACCAGTGTGCTCAGACCAAAACATAGCAATGTGACCAAAGTTTCTTGTGATAGCATGAATTTTATGGGTCTAGATCTCATCTGACTGCTGGCTGTTATCTAATGAGGGTTTACAATACTTGTGGATGATTAACAGAAACTGTCAAATTTCTCGTGATATTTGAGAATCTTAATTTATCATAAACGAAGAAGACATCTGTTGTAAACAAAGCATTCAAACCAGAGACAGTAGCTCTTAACTGAATAGTGACCTTCATATTTAATTTCTAAGGTAAACTTACCCCTTGGTGGTTCAGCTGGTTTGGTCTGAGTTTCGGGTGCTGGTCTTCCCCCAGAGGGACGGGCATGGCTTTGTGGTGCACTAATAACTCCAGCTCGAGGTGGAATAGTCTGATGTAATGATTGGTAAAAAGAAAGTACTTTAGTTCTACTTTGAATCTGTATTCACCTACTGCTAAATGATTCAGGATAATAAGGACTGTGCAAAATAGATTTTTTGGTAAGAGTTGCTGAATTAATTTTTTATGCACATATAAAAGCAAAGTATGTATTCTTCAAACACTATGAGGGTTAATTCAAAGCAAAGGATTTTTACAACAGTCTTCAACTTTATCTAAATATTTACCTATGCCACAATGTTAAATACATTTACTATTTTGGTAGTATTAGTAAGTTAGTTTTACGTAAGTCTGTGAATTGTTGTAAGCAATAAAAACAATAGCAGCAACTTCATTTAGAGATCACCTAAGGACACATTGATAACCCACTGTCAATGCAGACTGTAGACAACATCTACCTTTTGGGCTATCATTATAGTCTGCTATTTGCAAAGAGCAGCATTGTCGATTTAATAAGTGAAATTCCAAGATAAGTATAAAAGACCATGGTTAGTTCTTTCCTCTGAAACTACAAGGCAGTTACTTCTTTTCCCCAGCAAACAATGAAATATACATTCTGCCTCATCTGAAGTCTTCCCAAACTTGTTGGAATAGAAACTAGTATCTGGGAACAGAATTGCTCCCATAAAGCAAAATTAAAAAGTCTACATCAGTATTTAAAGAGAAACAGATTACATCTGAAGCCACATGGATTACAAACACCACACTTGAAAGCTGGATATAAAGCATCAATAAAAATGCTAGAATGCAGGAAAAAGATCAAAAACATGAGACAAGATACTGTGTAAGATTTATTTTCTTGCAAGTTTTGTGTACCTGATGTATTCTAACAAAATATGAGTAACAGTGGAAGCTCTAGGAATATTTTGCACAGCAAACCCTATCACACAACTCTCTACACAAATATGATTTAAAAACAACCAATGAACCTTCTCAATGAAAAAAACAGTATCATCCTTGATCTTACTTTCACTAGTGTATGCACTTTTCTTCAAAGTCACTGTATAACATCTGATTCATTATGTTTGGCTCAGTCCATGTAACACCTTTCTAAATGCTTTAAACCACCTAACCTCTGAAATGTCTGTCTTCCCTTTTATTGACAAGTTGCCCAGGGAAGCTGTGAATGCTCCATCGCAGGCAGTGTTCAAGGCTGGGTTGGACATAGCCTTGAGTGGCATGGTATAGTGGGAGGTGTCCCTGCCCATAGCAGGGGGGTTGGAACTAGATGATCTTAAGGTCCTTTCCAACCCTAACTATTCTATGATTTTATGATTCTAAGATGTAATGTGTCATTTCTTAGAATGTTCTGAAAGTAGGCAGAAGCATCATAGGATTAAATACCAAAATGCATATATATTAAAAAAAAAAAAAACAAAAAAAAAAGACATCAGAAAGGAAAAGAAGCAGAAAGGAAGCCCAAAGAATCCTCAGGACCACAAAGCGGCCACAGCTACTGTCCCTGGTCCTGAAATCCTTGAAATGAACTACCACCCAAAAAAACACTGGAGAAAAAGGAAAGAAGAGGGCATTTTACATGTCTGGAAAAGTAAGAAAAATATTAAAATATCAAGAACTGTTCACTGTGAGAATCAATCTCTGAGGAAAACTAATCAGCAAAAAGTGATTGCAGTCGTGGCTTTCAACAGTTTTCAGTGGTTTCAATACTGTACAAGAATACAATAGAAATGGCAATACCAGTAAGGTACAACTCTTTCAAGCTCTAAAAGACCTCTTATATCCCTGCACAGCTCACACTGTTCTTTTGTTTCTTGCTGTCCTGGGTTCAGCAGTAGCAGCCATTTTTATCCTTCTTAGCAGCTGGTGCAGTGCTGTGGTTTTGACTTTTGGCCTGGGAACAGTGTTGATAACACCAATGTTTTCAGTTATCGCATAGAATGTTTGGTCTGACCAAGGACTTTCTGAGCCTCATGCTCTGCCAGAGAGGAGGGGAAGCTGGGAGGAAGCAGAGACAGAACACCTGACCCAAACTGACCAAAGAGGTATTCGATACCACAGCACGTCATTTCCAGGATGTAAAAACAAGGGGCAGAGCCCCAGAAGGGTTGGGTTCGCTGCTGGGTCAGGCTTGGTATCGAGTAGTGAGTGGTTGTGTTCTCTTCCCTTGTATTTCCCTTGTCATTATTACTATTGGTGGTAGCAGCAGTGATCTGTGTTATACCTTAGTTACTGGACTGTTCTTATCTCAACCTGTGGGAGTTGCATTCCTTCAATTCTCCTCCCCATCCCTCCGGGAGTGGGGGAAGAAAGAGGGGAGAGTGAGTGAGCAAACTGTGTGAGTGGCTTAAACCATGACACTTCCTCACTTAGAATGTGGAAAAGGGCATTAAAACCTTTGATAAACCAAATGTGTATGGATTTAACTTAAAACTCTTAAACTCCACTTCTGTGTCTCCCTCCCTGATTAAGAAAGAGCCAACTTTCGCTACTTTTACATTAAGGCCTTTATAAAAAATAGTTTTTAAAACAAGGTAAAAAATTCCATTATGCATCAACTAATCAGCAATATAATACATTAACTGCCTATGTAATACATTAACTGCCTGCAAGCAATTAACTGCCATCAGGATATAAATTTCAGCACAGACAATAAAAGATCATATGAAATCAGCAACTTAGTCAACAGGAACATGAAATACAAAGAATAACTTCTCATTTTACTGTTATTTAAAAGTGGGCATAAAATGTGGTATTATTTGGAAGTCTATGATGTGACCGCATGGAGTGCAAAACAATACAGTCATGTCCATTACATATATATTCTAGGATATTTTTAGTTAGCAGACAAGAATTGCTGAGGGAATTAACTCCTACAAGCTGTAAAATGTCTAGTCAATTTTGCAGTTTTTTCACATCTTTTATGACTTACAAAACCCCACTGCCAGCATAATAAACTGTAGAAACTTAGAGGGGAAATTTTTTTAAGACAGAATACCTACTGGTCTGGTTGTACCATATCCAGCAGCTCCTGTGCTTGAAATTCCAGGTGAAGGTGGAGGCTGATTACGAACTGGAACAGATATTAGAGATCGCTGACTTAGAACATATTTCAAAATCAACTTATTTCTATATTATAATTAGAACAAAGCATGTGTCTGTATTACCTAAGTTATCTTTTCTTTGTGTTCCAGGACTTTTTTGTGCTTTGAAGCATGGAAAAAAAATCAGATTATCTTTGTTAGTTAAGTGAGAAGTGGGTATTAAACAACAATGGTCCATTATTAGTAATGGCACATTATTACTAATATTACATATTTAAATCTCTCCATCAGCTAAGCTATTACTCTAGCACGCTCTTCTCCCATTGCACATGCGAAGTAATGTGACTCTTCTAATCACAAATTAAGTCCAATCACCTCCTATGTGTTGCAAGCTAAAGATGCCCACTTGTACAGGTACCCTGTATTGTCAATTGTGCTAGAAGAACCTGTTTCCTTTTCTAGTATATTTTGAAAGAATTCTAACAAAGGTCTTTAAAACAAAAAGAACTTATGTGACATGCTGATTCAAAAATCATGCAATCAGGAGGGCACATCAGTAATTATACCTGGGTCAGCTACCTACATGGTATATAACAAAGTTCTTGAACCACCTCTATCTGTTTATGGGATAAATATATTACAGCACCAACCTCACCATTTACATGCTGATGCTAACGATGACCTTGTATGCAACATTCAAGTTGTGAAGTGCAAGATATGAAAAAATTACCTTTACCTCAGACAAGTGCACAATTTCTAACAGGCAAAGAGGTTTAGGTTTCTGGCTTGTGTTTCTGTTGTCTGTTTCCCAGGAAGGTAAAATCACCATGTCAGTTACAATAACTGGAAGGAATACTCTCTGGTAGGTAACACTCTTAGTTTACGAAATCAGCTTCCAGTTTTCAGACAACTCTGCTTTCTTAGAGCTGGTTAGAACAGGTTTCTAGGTACAGTTCTCAGTAAAGCAACTTGTACCCTGAGCAACCTGGACTAGATAACCATCAGAGGTCCTTTCCAACCTGAATGACTCTATGCATATAGCAATTCTGCTAATTTAGAAAAACGAACCAGCAATATAGCCAGAAGTAATTGTAGTATATAAGAGAACATCTTGACTGTGACCGTATTAGGACTTTACTGCTATACTTACGTTTGCTAAACTGATACATTCCTGAGGGCATAGGAATGAACTCCAAAACATTACTGGCACAGCTTAAACAGGACCCTATTCAGCACTCTACACACAAACTCCAACTAGAATAATGCAAGAGAAATGCTTCTCATAGATGTATGACACATCATTTAGGTATCAGAATCAAAATACCTACACTATGCTATTTAGGAAGAGACAAAATATTAAATTATAGGCTAAATTACTTAAACAGAAGTTTTTCTCCCCCAAATATGTGAACATATACATCAGGCTTCCTAGATTCCTGATTTTTTTACAAGTATAGTGTGTACTCTAGCAATTAGTCAGCTACAGCTTAATCTGAGAGCCAGCCTTGAAAGCATTCTTCTTGGTTAGTTCAGTCTAAGTTTTCACCTCATTTTTTCATAAATTAAGACTCCCTTCTATAACAATTCACACCATCACTGAAAAACAGGAAGCAACCTGGCTGTCTGAAAACCATGTTAAACAAAACAAGAAAGATCCTACAGAATAAATATCTTCATGAAACCACCTTTAGTATCACAAGAGAAATATTATTACTCAGGTATTAAATTAGAAATCCATTTCTAGAATACAAAAATTGTTATGTTACCTTCTACTTCTCTCCTAGCTACCCCAGGACTGGGAGGAGCTCCAAGACCTTTTCAGAGAAAGAAGAGAAGCTGTGTATTGCATATGAAAAGCAGTAGATTGAGAAAGTAAAACCAGAAAGACACTGCCACAAGACAGCTTTACACCATTAAAAAAATACCTAGCTAAATTATAGTTATTTGTAGGATATAATTGCTTGTAGCAGCATGGGGAAACCAGACTGATATGAACAACAATCATGTCTAGAAACATGCTATTATTTCAATTTTACATCACAGTGGAAGGTAATTTAATTTCTTCAGTATTTACTCTCCCCAGCCTTTTATAAATTCAGAATGGTATTAAATGTCAGTCTTGAAACTCTGTGAAAGCAGAGCACACACCTATATTCAAACGTGAAAATAAACAGGTACATCAGTTATGACCTGTAACATTGTCTGCTTCCTGTGTTTTAGGAGAAATACTGTGTAGTATGTTTCTGCCAAGACTACATGTGTATAAGCAATTTTATGGAAGAAATGTTTCCCACTTTATATAAATGTATCCTACAGAACTGTATCATGAAGTTATGTCCAAGCAGCACTCTGTACTTGGGAAAGCTGTGTCAAATGGTACACAGTATATGTTACAGCTCAGATTGAGAGAAAGAAGATTTTCAATCATGCGTAACCATGCTGAACTGTTTTGGTTTTGCAGTATGATCAAGCATATACTAGATCCTTAAAATTGTATGGTAAAAACATGGCAGGACATAGATAACACTAGACTGTATGCAAGGGGAAATCCTTAAGGCATGCACATAGGAAAAAGTAACAGTAATATCTGGCAACTCTGGAGTGGCTCAAGTACAGAAGAAGGAAAGGGAGCCAGTGTTCAAGAAGCCTACCTTAAAAACAACTTTTGCCTTAGCGATGACACAGCCTCATGCTTTCTCATCATGTGCCAATGTGTGGTATCTGCTCAGGAGCTCTCTGATCTGGAAAGAGTGCTGTGAATTTTGTCAGATATGGGTGGAGGTGTCACTCAGAGTAGGAAGAGTGAAGGCTGCATGAGGCTGGTATATGATTATCTCCAGATATGTCATCTCTAGTTTTGCTGAACATCTGGTTCAAAGATCTTAAATACTAGCATATGTTATATACTCTGGGTGAGTCTCAGGCTCTGCCAATTAACATTAGATATCCATTGCAAAAGTTTCTGATAGTGAACTTCTCTGCAAGAGAAGCAGCACTGAGGAGAGATGAACAGAGAGCATTTGTAAGGAAGGGGCACAGGAGGAGAACGCTGCCTGAGAACATTTAATTGATTTCAGGTTCTAGCTCCCATGCAACCCAGAGGAATCCCAGGAGACAAAAGAAAGTGGTAACCCATAAGCTATGAGAAGCCTACCTGCTACCTGGAGGAAAATAAAAGGAGGTAGAGAGCAGCCCAGCAGAGTATAGGACACTCCTCTGAACTCTCTGTGGTTACAGAGACATAAAGCTAACTGTTCATCTTAGAGTAGAAATGGAAAGGGACACAATAAAACCTCTCCAAGACCAGGGAACGAGCCTGTTCATTTCACAGATCTGCACTTTCCCTTTCCAAAGCTCAACTCAACCCATACTTATAATAGGTATTTTCAGGATGCTCTTTTAAGCAAATCTCAGTATGCAAGATGATTTATAAAGTAAATTCCTTTCAGGCAAAAGGCAGTAGGGAACCTCTTTGATCACAGACATGTCTCTATGTTGGAATGCCATACGCAGGAAGACTTTCATGCAAGAGGATTTTGACAGGTTTTGCAAATTTTAAAAAATATTCATTATATGGGAGAGAAAGAGCATAAAGGTCAAATACCTCAAATTTTATTTGCTACTAGTATTCTTTAATGGTGATAAAGTAAAATTGTGATAATGCTATCATAATTGGCATTATACGAAGATTTTAATCTTAAGGACAGTGAAAAATCTGTATCTGAATGTGAAACACATTTTTGGGTATCATGTTAAACTGTTACTCTAGTCTGTATATGGCTTAAAATCTGGGTTGCAGTTTGAAACAGTATTTTGCAAATAAAGATATCACATACTTGTTTCAAATAGTATTTAAGGAAAGTGATTGGATTTACATAGAAACAACTTGTAACTGCTGCCTTGACATCTTTAGACAGAACTGGTGTTTCGCAAAGGTTACATTTACACATTAGCTTTATGGAAAATAAAGAAATCCCAACTTCTCTTAAAGTAAAATGTGCATATATGTACACAAGTGCATGTGTGTATATTTGTGTGTGCATATATATGAAATCCAGGCTATCTGCCTATATTTGAACAATGCATTTACTGTCTAAGGCTACTTGTTTCCTCTATTACTGAACATTCCTTTTTCAGCAAGAAAAGAAAGTAGTTCCCCACAGTGTACAATAATACGTACTTCCTGTTTGGGTGCACGTATTTTCATAGCTTAACATGCATTTCTTTTAATGTCAACTTGATTACCGTTTTTTTCTAAGCGTATTTATTTGGAGTATAATCACATTGAAAATGTAGTGCATTTTACCCATATTGTTGCATATACTGAAAATACTGTGCATTCTCTCAATCTTAACCCATTTTAACAGTTTAAACAGTTTAAACCAATAATAAGAGACAACCATAAGCCTCTCTGGCATTAATCAAGAAAAGTCTGACTAACATTATTAAAGGAAAAAACACAACAGAACAAACATTCTTTTTAACTTTAAGTAATTGACAACCATCAGCCTTTATAATTTTTAATGTTCTGTAAGAATTTACTGCAATGTATTAAAAAAAAAAATCTTGCACAGAGTGCAACATTTTATTTTTTAACTATAAACAATGAAAGCCTACAAAATCTTCAGTGGTAGTCTTTAGCATTAGCAGGCAATAAGCCTACACTTTGCAACCTCCTGCAATGAGCACATAGCCTTGCTCCCTTGAATTCTGAGTTACTTCTGATGTAAAATATGACCAAACTCTACAACCCCCCCCTAAACTTTAGATGCCCAAATCCTGCTCCTATCTCCAAAGCATACTGAGCCATCAGAAGAAATGTTATGGGCATTGAAGGGAGTGCAGCACTCAGAAAAAAAGGTTAAAACACATGAGCAAAAAAAAGCCTGTAACATTTAAAATGCATGACATTTTAAAGACATGAGCAGTGTCACTTTGCATGTGCTGCAGAAGTCTAAAAACAAAGTTTCATATACAGTACACAGGGACATTTTCACAGTGCTTTAGAAGCCTTCTAGGTAAAAGAAACAGATGTCATTTCTCCAAGTGTGGTATCACACTATGACATTTATACTATTTCCAGTCCTGTGCTTAGCTTGCTCTGAGCTGAGCTTGGGTACTGCGGAAAAGCAAAGCATAATGTCTTATGAATGTACACTATGAGTGGAAAATGAGGAGGACAGAAAAAGTGGGATGAACTTTAGGTCATCACAATCTCTTTTAAAAGACTGCATAAAAAGCAAGTTTTATGCAAGTTAGAGTTCTTTATGGGAAGCTATGTTGGGAAAAACCTAGCTTTTGCACAACTGGGACAAACTAGGCAAACAGGACTGTATCAGTGCAGATAAAATTACATAAGGCTGAAGCAGAATGAGGAATTAAATCTCACATATGTAACACATTATGTATAAATTGCCATTTTTTTTAAACTTAAGCATTTTAACTAATTTGAGATATGCGTTTGGCATAATGATCTTCTCCCCTCAATGGCATCTAAGAGCCATGCACATCTCTGCCAGAGATCAGACTAAGTTAGTGGCCATTTATATACAATGTAAAGTAGTTTTGCTTATTTTCTGAGATTGCTCAAAGCTTACGAATTATTTTCTCAAAACCTCCTCTTTCCTACCAACTAAGTGGTAGTATCTGAAGAGCCATTAAGAAAGTATTCCAGAGCCACTCACAATTCTCACTCTATCCCATGTAATAATGAGCTGATTTAAGTCCAAGCAGTACAGCTCTGTTTGGAAGCGTGGACAAAGAAGGACAAAGATTAGTTTCAAGAAGCACTTCTGAGAATGTGTAAGTTGTTATTACACACAAAACCAGACCAAGCTGGAAAAAAAAAACAAAACTAGCCAGAAGGGTTGATAAGGTTCTTAGCATTACCCAAGAGGGAAGGAATTACGGGAGTACAGAGATGTAGCTCTCAAAAGCCCTTCAAAGTAACCAAATAAATTCCTTTGCTAAGTTTGTGTTTCTGAAGTACAAGCTAGTTCCAAGAACTATGGAGAATGTTTTATGTCTCTAGGAAGGACTTAGGAGCACATATTGGACTTGGAAACAAAAAAATAAACTAGCCATCAGCAGTAGTTTCAACTTGAACAATTAATTAATGGATAACCACTGCAATCACAATCAGTTTTGCAATGCTCCTTGTTGTAGACTATGAGGAAAAAAGCTAGCCTTTTCACAAATAAACACAGGTTTGTGCTTCCACAGAGAAGTTAGCATGGTATATTTTGACCAGGACCAAGTAACCAGTACCAGTGACTATAACATAGCAACTCCTGGAGAAATACTGTTTCACTAAGTCAAATGTAATTCAGAGGGGAATAAAAACCCTGAGAAAGTGATTACATTGACATTCAAGTATTACCCATTTTTATACCTTTGGACATCAGCATATTAAGTACTGGCATAACAGACCACCATAGTAGTTTTGCTACGTAGTCATATTCAAAAACAATTAAAATCATTACCTCCAAATTCTTTTCTAGCAGGTGCAGGACTCCTACCGCCTTACAGTATTTAAGAAATGAATGCAGCAATAATGAAAAATATCAGTACAGTAAGAGGGAAGAAAAAGAATGAGAAAGTTAAAATGACAAGGGTCAGTTAGTTATTAATCATGTTGCCCATATGCTTCTGAACATCCAGTTTCTCTTAGTGCTCAACTGTTTACATTTTCAGATGATCCAGATGAACTCTACATTAAAAACTTGGACATGATAAAATGCATACACACTGATGACCAAATTAAAGGAATATAATCAATGAATGCACAAGACTATTTGTCTCTTAAAAATGAAGATGCTATAGAAACAAAAATGTTGAGTAAACACTGCTGTAGGAAGCCCGCACTTTTAAATTGTGAAAATAAGTTTATAATTTTTTTTAAACTTATTCAATAAGTAAAGACAATAGTATTTAAATGGTACTGGAAAATGCTATTATTTCCCATACTGTTACTACTATTAAATGTACCAACTCAGTATTTTGGTGAAAAAATGGTACGTTCCATTGAGCCCCAAACCAAAATGTAATATATAGTTTGGGTGTGGACTCCAAAGTTCACCTCACAAACTCGACACAAAATATTCCTGATCACCTGATGCACATTACTGCATTACCTGATGGTGGAGGTGGCCTCTGTGGTGGAGCGGGGCGCGCAGGAGGAGCAACGGGGCGAGGTGGAGGAGGACGCTTAGGCTCCAGGCTCTGAGCAGACTCTTTCTGCTGGGTGCCAACCTGAAATTCAGCTGAACAAGATGACAGAAAACAACACAAACATTAATTACTTGTACATTCTAATCAGAGCAAAGCTGTTCTAATAGCAAGTTATTTTTGCAGAGAGGACAGTCAGTCATCAGCCCTGGAAGCTATGATACAGAAGTTTTTGAGAGAGGGAAAACAAAAGGAATAAACCAATGGAAAAAAGAAGCAGGTTCCCTAAGCCAAAATTATTGTCGCATATGCTTTAGTCAGTATATGCTTTTCATGGAATCCTGAACATTTGTAGAAATTGAAGAGTTCCAAATTTTTAACTAAGTGCTCTAGAAAAAATTGTTACAAGGGGCATTCTGAAGGCATTTTAGCAGTCTTTGTGAAGGTATTCAAAATCCCATTGAAATAAAGTGCTCTAGAAGCCATTCCAAACACTGTAATTTTAAATATCACCTTTGTCACTGAAATAAAGTTTTTTTAAACAGTAGCTTTCATATTATACAGCCTATTTACAAATCTACATATTACAATTTTCATATTACGGCTGATAGGAGCATTAATTGAAACAGGCTGTATTTAAAGAGTATGACTGAAATGAACTAAGATGGATACTGACACACTCCCAACAGAACTTTTCAGCAGAGGTTTCAAACTAATCAAATTAAAAACCTTATTAATCCCATAACTTTTTCAGCAGCCTCTTTCATGACAAAATGCTAAAGAAGTAGAGCAAGTTAGGTAGCTTGGAGCAGTGCAGATCCATGGACACAGAAAACAAAACTCTTCTACTGTTTATTAGAATTGAGACAAAGAATGAGGTGATTTACCCATACCCACTTATGCAGAAAATGCTAGATAATGCCTTTTATATTAATGCAAAAGCTATATTAAAAATAATCTATAAGATAGTATTCTACCACTGGGACAGACAGCTGCCAGATTGTATAGCAGTAATAGAGGCAGCTGAGCAATGTAATACTCACTGTGTGTGGCAACAGGTGGTCCTGGAGTTTTTGCTGGTGCACGGCTCGGTCTCACTGGGAGTGCAGGTCCGTCTGATAGCGTAGGAGATTGACAGGGACTGGAACGTGGTGAAGAGCTTGGGGAGGTTCCAAGACCAGAGCTTGAAGTAGGCTGCAGATGCTGAGGAAGGATTTCTTCTACTTCAGCACTGTAGTCATCAACATCTCCTAAATAACATCCCAAAGAAGAAAAAGAATGTAAAATAAAGGGAACAATATTTTTTTGTTTTAAAAAACAGAGAAATTATAAACTTATTCTAGGCATGGGATTTTCTACAAAAAATCTTCAAGTTCCATGGAATTAGCTCAACAACTAAAGCATGATTGTGAAAGCTCCATCCCTGGCTGTGTTGAAGGCCAGGTTGGACAGAGCCTTGAGTGACATGGTTTAGTGTGAGGTGTCCCTGCCCATGGCAGGGGGGTTGGAACTAGATGATCTTAAGGTCCTTTCCAACTCTAACTATTCTATGATTCTATGATTCTTGCACTGTAAAATTATATATTAAGAATATATTCAAAATGCCTAAAATAGACAATTATCCCGTCACAGTCCAACAGGGCCATAGTAACCCTGTCTTCCAAGGTACAAGAACAACACAATGTTCTACAGAAGTTCCATCTTCAACTTTGCACTGCTTAGCAGTAACAGAGTAATCAGGCTGCCAATTAGGTAATAGCTCTTGATCCAAGAGTCTTGTGGGATTTGAGATGTCACATTTGAAGTGAATCATGCTATTTCATAGAGAACTATTAATAAAATCAACCACAGAAGAGTCTAAACTGTTAAAGTCCTGTTTTCTACCTGCATTGGAAAACAGATGAGGCATCTTATGACATTGAGACTATCACCAATTCCAACTTTTCATACAGGTTTCCCATACCTGTACCCTTACCAAAACATACCTTCCTTCCTGAAACACCTATATAAGAAAGCCTTTTAGTCTACTCTTTTCAGTATATATAGCTGCCATCTGTTTTCTTGAAACTTTTGCAACATGATGTTTACCCTTAAGGAGCTTGGATAGAAATTCAAAGCAAATGAATTACTCAGAATAAATCAATACAGACACAGTGACTACATCTAGAAACTACATATGTTCACACAATTACAAAAAACAACCTTGAAAATACATATGGAAATGCAATACACACAGGAAGTGTCAGCAGGTAAGGGGGGGGTGTGTGTGTGGCTTTGGTGCTGTTCAAAAACCAGCTGTTTTATTTGCCAACAATATAAGAAGAGTATTTTTAATGTAGAGGATAGTGAATCAGACCTTTTCTAAAAATTAATTAACAGATTAAAAAATAGGATGTGAAAAAGTCCATAGATAAGAAACATGCAAGTAACGAAAGGCAAAAATGCAGAGGTGCAATTGCTGCAATAGTGATATTCAGCAACTTGAGGATTACACTAAAGAAGTATGACATGAAAAGATATAAAAACCCTCCAGTGAAAAAACAAAACTGACAAAAACCAGCAAACTGAAACTCATCAATGCCAAAGATCAGTCCATTCCAAGAGCAACAGAGACTGAAGGTTTCCTTGCCCCATTCATATTTGCCTGCCTGTCAAAGGCTTACCTGTTGTCTTCTGGGGGGTGGTAAATATTCAGTCTCCTATTAATGTATTATGCACATTGGCAAAAAAAAATAATTACTGCTTTGCACTCTGAAGTTTTGTGTATCCTGCTTATCGGGTGTCTTCATGAACAGTAAAAGTTGCCTGAATGAAGTGACCCTGAGAGGGTAGGTCACAGGATAAACTGAGAAGAATGAAGAGACTGTCAGCAAAAAAAAACACCAAACCTTGAGATACAAGTGCAAACTAACACTGCGCAACAAGTGGTCGAGATATTACTGGAAATAACAGGTTTTCTAATTTATCTATTTTAGATTGGTATAAACATGTTAAAGTATTTATGTACACGTTAAATTAACCACATTATTTAGGACTGTAAACATTTCAAAATGACAAGTGCCTTATTTCAACACACCTTCCATATCATAGTCAGCAGTAACCTCAGCATCTTCACAAAGCAAAGTGGAGCTTGTTGATGAAGGTAGCCCAATATTAATCTTCTCTAGATTCATTTCATCTTCCAAAGTTCTGATCCAATCTGGATTTTTCAAACTTATGTTTATAATCCTTCCTATTAGCTGAATTGATGAAAAGGTATGCATAAACCAGAAATTGTTAAGAGTAGGACATTAAAATTCAGCATTCTAGATTTAAAAAGGGAAATAAAGTACCTAAAATGTCACAAGTAAGGTTATCAGAATTTCAGGCACTAAAAAGTAACACTGACACATCACAGAATTATGTTTTTACTTCATTTTGGTAATTAAGTACATTTTAAAGTGTTAATTATAGCTATTTAACATTTTTCTAAAGAAAAACTAACAACTAGTCTTGTGAGATTTTCCTTTTTACTTAACAGGAAAACTTCAGGTTTCTTTATTCTGACAGAAACACTACTCTTCATAAAGAAAAGCAGACTTGCTTATACACTACATTAAAAAAGCTACGTGACTACCAAAAGTAAACCAACCAAACAAAAGAAAAACCAAAAATAAAATTGGATGCAACAGCCTAGTATGGAACATGAAAAACTTTTTAAGAATAAAGAAATGGACAAATTAAAAACCCCAGCGCCAACTAAGAAGTCTTTAAAAAGTTGGATTTTCTCTTCCTACAGGAAAGTTCAGTAATTTTTGCATTACCTCAGTACCATTCAAATTCATAACATTCAAAGCAGAGCTTCCTTCCAGAAACGTTACCCACATCTTGTCTTCTACAAACCTGCAAAGTTCATTGGAAGCAATAATTAAAATACTTGATCCTATCTACTAACTTTTCAAGCCTCTTATCTTAAAGTGGTTCATTTCATGGAGAAGTATTATTTATTAAATTCATTACAATATAATTGGCTAATAAGCTTTAATTGAATATATCTTTACAACAATAAGCGAGAGAGAACCAGGTAAATATCACAGAGTGAAAGCACTGTCCTCTTAAAAAATTATGTGACTACAGTTACACATTCAATAGTAATTGTGTGGCTACAGCTTAGCTATTTGTATTAGCTGTTCCACATGTCATCACGCTATGGACTTAGAACTATGCTCCTTTTCTTCTAAAAACCCCAAACAATCAACCAAAAAATCCCAACCTACAATACCCAATTCTAACCAAAATAACCCTCCAAGCCCCAACAAAATACCACAACGCTTATAGCTCAATTAACAGTTCAGTGAACATTCACTATTCACAGGGATCCTCTCATCTTCAGGTCATTTAAAATTGCTAACTTATTTCAGAATATAAAGGCAGTACGATATTCTATCTCAAAAATAAAGAGTATCAGGAAAAATTAAGTCTGAAAACTGAGACACATACAGGTATGTACAACTTCTTTTTATCTGTAAAGACATGAAAGTTGAAATCCAAATGTTACAAACTAAGCAGAGCAGATCATAACTGAAATGCCCACTAAGAAAGTAACTTTATTTAAGAAATAGGTGGGAACAATGAAGAGAAATGAAGATTAAATGCAAAGTCTTTCTAACCTTATAAGTATAACTTCACCATAGCTTGCAAATTTTTGAAGAAGTTCATCAATCAAGTTGTCATCAAAATAGTTTTCTTCTGCTGAAGAACTTTTGATGGAGACCATTACAGTACCATCAGGTGGTCCTTGCATTGCAATCACCTCCTTATAAACCTTTTGTCTCTCTTCTGCTTCAATTTCAAATATGTCAATGTCAATCAATGCAACCACAGGCCTTTGAAATACACAAGAAAAATCTGTAAGCAGAGTACCTGAACAACAAAATACATAACATGAATATAAAATTTTCAATTATTAGGAAGTAATGTATAAAACAAAACTGAAACCTGTGATCAGATGTTTTCAGCTCTGCTCTTCCGTAGTGCAACAAAGTACCAGGATTCCATGTATAAGGGACGTTACTGTCACTGTGAAAACTAGCATTCAGAAGATCCAGGTCTTCAGCTATAGTCAGCATGAATGAAAACAAAAGGGGAAAACCACCATGAATGCAAATATATGCTTTAAAAATAAATTATTTTTAAATAGAGAAAAAAGAAAGTAAACCAAACCTAAGTGTTCTACAATTAAACCGAAGTTCCTTTTGAAGTACTGAAATATCAGTAACTGGCACGTAATTCCTGATCCTCTTGTTCAGCATCACTGTGTTTACTGTTGATGCTATTATAAGCTTTCTGTCTCACACAGAGTCCGGGATAGAAGTTCAGAGTCACTGGCACTGTGAATGTCACTAACTGGATTCTATAAGCCAGTGAAAAGAATATTTTGAACAACTTAAGGAAGCACTCAAACCTGATCGGTCAAAAGGCCATTTTCGTCTTCTCCAGAGAATACGATCTGTCCATGCTGGTGTGCGACATTTTTCACTGGTGTCATAGTCATCAGAAAACAGATCATATTTGTATGTGGGAGCAAAATTTATTTTGCCTTCCAAAAATCCCCTAAAAATCTGTAAGAAACAAGGCAGTTACGTGTCATGCCAGAAGACAGAAACAGATGGGAAACTGCTTGAAACTAATGAATTCTCTTTTCTAACAGTGGAAACCTGTATATGTATTAAAAAAAAAATAAATAGTAATTTGATAATATGAATCCTTCTCCAAATTTTATCTGCTGAAAACATCCTACATTTGCCACTAAGACTAAATAGTGACCCTGACCCTGAGAGATCATCATTAAACAGAAGTATTTCAATATTTATATCTTTAAACCCAGGCTCATAAGCAACCTACACTTCCTCTAACATCATTCTGAACTTGTGCTCATCCAGAACACAAATGCTGTCCACAGCACTTTAATTGGCTGGTTAACTGCTCATGTGTCAGCAAAAGTTGGGAATTGAGGTTTATATTTTATGTATCTATCTAAACATAAAAACATTCCCCCAAATTGATACAAGACACCAATAAATAGGAGGTAAGGGGTGGGAGACAGGGAGTGTCCTTAATATATTTGGTATGAACTGAAATATTAGAGAGAGAGGGTATCACCATTTTTTCTCAAGCGAACAGGAAAACAAAATAAAGGAGATATTATCTGCCAAGAAGACGTATGGTATTTAAAGATTACGGTGTCAACTGAAATGAATCAAAAAATCAGTTAGGTGCTTTGCAACATAGACAGAGTCTGCTGACACAAGACCCTAGAAGGCCAGGAGATTTGCTCCCTCCTTAAGTGTCTAAACTAGACATAAGCTAATACCCTTTAGTTATCTTAACCAGCTCCAGTCTTCAGTTTAAACTTCTATAGGGAGTTTTACTTAACATCAGATATCTGAAAAGCTGAAATCTAACTTAGGTCTGCATCAGATGACAGGTTAGCCTGCTTTCCTTATTGGAAATATAAATTGAAATCCAGACAATTCAAAAATCTGTGTCAGAAGATCAATGTCAGAAGATCCACAACTTCTTAGACAATTAATTTCTCTGCCTCTGATAACTGTTTCTTAACCTACTTTTATGAAGAAAGTAGCTACATAAATGCCTTTCCTGAACAGCAGATACATCAGAAAACAACCACATTCAATCACAGAGCTATGCTCAGTAGCCAGCTGATACCTGCTGATGCCCATTCAGTCACTTTCAAATAACGGAGTACTACCCAACAATGCAATACTACCCCCTTTTTTCTCCCCAGTCGGGACATTGAGTCTTTTTCATATTCAGGTAGTTTCCATAGATCTTTCCAGCTTTATAATTGCTCTCAGTGTCCCCAAATCCTCTTGTTTTGGTCACATTAACACACAATCATGCTGTCTGCACACTTGAATGTACATCTCATTTTATGTAGGAACTGGCCTTTCAAAAAAATAAACTGAAACTTATTAAATATTTTTCCTCCTGTTCTGGTGCACAAGACACCAACACAAATGGAAGAGAACTCTAATTCAGAAACAACACTACTTATTATCAAAGTGTTGGCATGTAAACAAAACTAACAACAGAGGCAACAGAGGATTATCTGTCACTTTACCATCTACAGCATTCCCACATAAAGCTGGAAAGAAATAACAGTGTTGCACACAAAATTTATTTAATTACAAATATTCTGTTAGTTGCTATGTGCTGCCTCCCTTGAGGTCCTTTTCAACCCCAACTATTCTATGATTCTATGATTCTTTAGACTTTGCTACTCTATTTTTTTGAGTAACAAAGTACTAAAAAGGTCTACAATTTGGACTATGCCTTTGTCCAAGAAAATGACACAGTAGCAGATTTAGACCTATTATTGCAGCAATTTAAAGTAACTGGTAACATTACCAAAAGAACTTCTATAGATATATATTTTAACAGTTGCACCTGCTTTATATATATATATAATATAATATAATATAATATAATATAATATAATATAATATATATAAAAATCAGTAAACTCCAACATAAAGTTCTAATAGGCGATAATATTTCCTTTTTTGGTGTCACTGGCTCTTCAGCTCAGCTACTATGAATAAGTTATTAAATACTGCTATGTGCACCCTACTATACCACTGCCTGGAAAAAAAGTGATAAGCAAAATACACTGAGGATATAGTTTTAGAGAAGCACCACAGAAAACTGCTAAAGCCAAAACAAAAAAATAAGGCATTTTTAAGTAATATGTTTAAGATACCTGTCCAGAGTTTTTCTGATTGATAAGCTGGTCTCCTGCAATAAGGGAATCCCAGTTCTGTTGTCGTATTAGGTCCTTAACCTCCTCATTTGGAATATCGATTCGATAATTAAAGTCACCACACCAAAAGATATAATCATGGGAAAAGAGCATCCTTCCCTGTCAAATCAAGGCACACAATGAAGTTAGAAACATCCAAGAGATTCAGAAATTTAATTTTTAACTGTAAAACATAATGCATTATTTCAAGCTGATGGGGACAACTGAAATACACAATAGTATTTACTGTTCACATGGCAGAACAACATAGCCAAGTGTATGGTATTCACACATACAGAATATGAAAGCAGCAGCAACATCTCTTATGTAGTTTACATTTCTAAACAAACATGAATCTCGTGAATTGGATTCTAAAACTTTTCACCTTTCTACTCCTGTTTTAGAAGTCAGCTCTGAGATGGCAACTGCTACATATGTCACAAATAGGTTATAAAGGAGAACAAAATACTACTCTGAGATCTTGTGGCATAATATCCTGATAAACTGCAAGACAGTACCGATTGTTTGGAAGATTATTTGAAGACTTTTCAGTTACATATAATTTTTATGGCTAGGGAGAGACAAAAAGGCTCTGTTAGTTCAGACAAAGCCTAAGGCTTAAAGTGAGAAATTTTACTTGTTTTGATTTTTGCATTGCTCTTAAGTAAATCAAAGCAGATAAACTGGCAGACTAAAATGGCAGCATTTAGGAAACTGTTTCTGAGGACCGTAATAACACAGTATTTTCAAGAAAAACTGAAACGTGACCATGAGGACAAATTTAGAAATTAAAAAAAAACTGTAAAATAAGATGTCAGAATCCTGCACAGTGCCATAAAAAGTAACAAAGGACAGTTTGACTACAAAATTTAAGACAGCTTTAGGTCTCAAGAAAGAATTTGGTTGCATTGATGAAAATATCAATTTACTTTTACTTCGTGTTTGATAAACCTTTATGAGAATATGGTACAAAACTGCACAATCCAACTTGACAAAAATGAGTGAAAAAGAAGTTAAAATGAGTGTACTGAAATGTGTACTGAAAATAGTGCTGTTTTCCTTGTATTTTTTTCTCACAGTTGATTAACTCCAGTGCCTACAAAAGTTATACTGCATGTCAGGAATCAATCAGGTCCTTCTCCTATGCTAAATCCTTGATGCCTAATGCTAGACATTGAATTTATACTTCATCATCTCTAACAGTCACTACACTGGAAAGGTATATTCTTTCACAGTTATCTATTTCAATAAAACTTGTGGGAACTTAGTTACCTCTGAAGCCTCTAACCTAAGGAAATTTGATTTCCACAGGAATCTGAGGAGGGGTAAAAAATAAACAGAGCTTTCGGATGAAACTGCTGGAGCTCAAAGGGTTTAACTTCTTATTCATTATGGAATTTTAACACTGTTGCTTACCATTGGAAAACTGAGCTTGCGAGCTATTTCTACGAAGTCTTCATTTCTCTCCTTAACTTGTGATTGCCCTGCAGCAAAATGACTGCAGACAAAGCAAAGACTGGATGTATGAAACAACATCCGAATTGCTACTGCACCTTTATTACCAGTGGCTCCTCCCATGCCAGTCTTTACAGTGTCAACAGCAACATCCCTGAAAGAGTTAAACAACTATTAAACCTTCAAATACAATGGCACAGAAGTTAACAGCTTTAAGTATGTCTGAGTATGACATTATGCTGGCAAGAGAACATTTTCACATTGTTCTTTCACCAGTAAGTCCACTGGGCTATTTTAACAAAATGTCAACAGCTATTGAGGAGGTAACAATTTAACTCTTCAGCTTTCCATCTCTCTTGGCATTTAAAAACTAAAATAATAAAATAATTTATTCATGATAAAAGAACTTAAGCAACTAGTTCCCCAGAAGATGAAATAACTCATAAACTTCTTAGTACACTTGTACGTTAGCTTGCAATACAGAGCAAACTGAAGGTGACCCAACTTGGGCACAGCTGTGTGTTCACTGACCTGATAAAAGGCGCATGCTGGGGCCTGATGAACACAAAAAGGCAGACGCCCACCAACTGCTCAGAAGCCAGCAGCACATACTTGTAATCTCTTGATATAGTCTTCTGCAGCTCAGCAGCCCAGAGCTTCTGATTGGTTGTGCTAGCAGTGAGATGAAAAATGCCAGTTTTAAAACAAAATCAAGTGAGCAGGTATCCAGACTGTTGAGTTAATTGAGTAACCTTCATACAACGACCTAAACTAAACGCTGAGGTAGCAAAGCCAAGCCAAGTCGTGAATGATGCTCAAATGCCTCCTAGCAGAGACACAAGCTGCCATGACATCATCATTTTAAATTCAGCCTCACAAAATGCTGCCTCACTTTTCTCAACTCCACAGACAATGTTAGGAGCCAGGGCTATCTTTCCTCTATTTCTGAGGCTAGACTAGAGGAGCAAAACCTAAGAATTTTTATAGGGAGTTACTTCCTAAGCTATAGCTAAGTTAATATTGGAAAACGAGATGTCCATGTCTTTGATCAAGAAGAAACTTCCTCAGAGACCTAACAGACTATGGTTTTCAGAGCTGGTATCAGAAATAAAAGAGAAATGGCAGACATGGTGACAGCGTTAACTAGACACAATGTGAAATTAGGGTACGACAAAACTGCCACTTTGTCCTCAAAACAAAAGCCTGTGCAAAGGTTGACAGTATTACAGGCTTTAAATGCTTTTTCCAGTGCGTTATAGCTAGATAAACACCAGAAAACATGCAAAATGGGCAGACAAAACAACAGACAAAGTGAATAGGACTACACCTCAAGACTTCACCACTGGTAAAAATATTTTTTCATAACTCCCTCTACTAGATTCAAGAAATCCAAACTCATTCACATACATGTAATTCATGGAATGACAACAAAACTTGACAGTGTGGAAGGAAGCCTTGCTTTATATAGATCAAACTCTTATGCAATACATTATATATATATATAAAGGCATAACAACAATACATGCTGAAGAATAGGGTTGAATGAAGAAAAGGGTTGCAAATGAGTAACCTCTAGGATGTTAGCAACTATAGAGAAAAGGAAATTACTAAGATAAGTTTTGCCAGAACCTCCTGGTGGTTACTGATATGACAATGATCCTAAAAAAGAATGATGAAGAAATAACCACCAGGGGTCCGAAAGACCACTACCACATTTTTGTGTGCCTACAGAAGGCATTCTCTAGAAGTATGATGTAATGTATGTAATCTAAAGAATATGTATGTTTAACGACAACATAATCACAGCCGGTTGAAGCCTGGGAGAGACACGCTTGGAGGAGAGATCCCTCGTGTCTCCCAGTACCGCAATAAAGAATACCTGCTTGTCAACTTAAAAAAATTTGTTGGTGAGTTCCTGGAGTTTTCTCCAAATCATGCTTTTGGAAGGAACTTCACAGGACTTGCTGTTCCCAGCAATAGGAAAGCACAGACAATGCAGAATGCTACAGGCATCAGCGGTAAATTCCTTCAAAGTGTTAAATGAAGGAAAAAGTTGAGGAGCTGCTGAAGGTACAATCCAAAATATGGCCAAGTACTGACTATTTGGATCCCTGAGATTACATTAGACATTATCTAAGTGATCACAGCTTTGCTAAGGAAGTTGAGATGAAGTCTGCAATCCTGGCACAGAAATTGGCAGAGAGAACAGGAATACAGCCAAAAATTAACACAGACTAACCTCAACCATTACAAAACAGAACAAAATAAATAACTTTTTACTCAAAAAATGTGATTATCAACTAAACAGTCCTGTACAGATTGTACACCAACCTGGCATTCACAATGTTTCCTGCATTTAACTCCACCATTTCTTCAAATCCAATGGCAAATATGTCCACAGGCTTGTTTTTGCGATCTGCATTTAAATATTAAAAAATATAATTGTCATTTATAATTAAGAATCAAGATGTATATATATCTGTTTTAATGTTTATGATCTAATTATGAAAATCAGAGTTTTCAAGAAAAAATTGTCAGAACACAAATCTTACCTTGGAATTCATGAATTCCAGCTAACTTTGGTGCATCTAGAAGCCAGTCAGTGAGGGTCTGATTTCTGAAGGCAATACTTCGAAACTGCTTCCCCCCGTTGACATTCCATGTCCCGATGCAGACTCTAATTTTTTTCGGTTTTGCATACTTATAAAAGTTTTCACACATACTCTTTAGCACTTTTACAGATGCTGCAAAAACATTTGAAAAGATATTATTTTTATATAGAATGTTTCTCCAGAAAACTTGGCAATGAGAACTTTCCCTTTAAAAAATGGCAACAAATCCATGCACAGATATATAGAAAGTTAAACTGTGAAAGCAAGATGAATACAACTTCTTACAAGGGGAAGTACATTTGCAGACATACTACTTGTCTGGTTAGGGTACTGACTGAAAGTCAGCAGTAATTTGTTCAAAGTAACATATGTATATATATCAATTATACATAAAGATAATTTCTATGTTTTATAAATATCTGTCACTCTTTCACCCTGTGTTAGGATTCTCTACAGAAACCACTATTTTTCATACATGCCAACAAAGGTATTTACCTCATTTTCACAGAGGACATTCATGAAATTCAATCCCCATTGCAAAAACAACTGATATACTAACTTCTAGAAGTGTAAAAATGACTGATATACTACATTTACCAAAATGGGTAAGATACATTATTTTATCATATAAGCCACAAATATCAATTATTTTTAGGTTAGTTGAATTCCTAGAATTCTGATTTAGTGAGGAAAGTAGGCTAGGATTCAAAACAATTAAACTCATTTCCCTGTCACACCAGCCTTTCTCTGTGCCTTGTTTCTATCTGCCAGATGGGAGAGAGTGTAATGACCCATCTGTAAAAGGCATTGTAAGAAACAAATACACAAACAAGATTACTCAATGGTCAGACACTAGAGTTACAGAGATTTAAAAAGTCCCTTCATGGATCAGCTGCATAATACAGTCACACAGATATATTTTCTAATGCAAACAGGTCTGAATATATGTTTTTAATTATGCTTTTTTTCTTTAATCTCAGTGGAATTGAAATTGCATCGGGTGTAAACTGTTGTTTGCATTGCACTTTACCTAAGTGATATTAATTTACCTATTTTGAATAATCTCACAGTTACGAGACCCTGTGAGAATCATATAAACAATATTAGATGGAATTCTTCCATTCACTGCATGCTGTCTTGCAAACTGATCAGCTATTGGGCAAAATATTTTCATCCAGACCACAACAACAGGATGATTAGTGAGCTGTTGTTGCCTTTTTAGTTATTCTTTTAAGCTTATCACTTTTAAATTTGCTACAGAATCTTGGCTACCCACTTAAGATAAAAATCAGGGATTCTCCAGCTCTCATAGCTTTGAAACAAACAGAAAACAATAAAAGAAAATGATATATTTGTTGTTTGTAAACTCTTTCACTGCTGAACAAAACATATATACATATATGGGTTAATCACATATAAAAGCCAGTTAACTCACTAGTGTCTCCTTGGGGTACTAGAAGCAGATCATGCTTGGGATCATGCTTTCTTTATTGTAAAACAGGTAAAAACCAGGTAAGTCAACAAAGCAGCAAAGATCTAACAGAATAACTAAACACTTCAGGTGAGAGCCAAATACTGAGTCCACTCCTGAATGTATCTACACAGTAGGTAACACTCGGGAAGTCCACCAAATGCCAGAAAAGCCTCTGAGGATCAAGGACAGAAGCTGATCGCTGAAGAGAAACCAATTCAAGCAATGTACCCATAACATGCACAAGTACCTAAATCACCCAAAGGATTACCTGACCCTGAGGAACACAAAACTGCATCACAGACACTGTGAAGATCTGCACAGATTAGCCTTCATAGTACTCTGAGCAAGTTGAAAAGCAGAGGTTGATCTTTTATTATCTCCAAATCCTTTATTTTTTTTTTCACAAATATAGCAATTTTCAGCTTAATTTTAAAGTTACTCCAAATAATTTACATTTGCTACTAAACAGCTTTCAAGAAATGCTGCAAAATAGAATCATTGTCTATTCATGACATTATAATGAATTCTTAATGGGAAGTCTTTCCAAGATAGGATCTGACTTCAGAAGTGAACTGACAATATGCTTATTACTAGCATGAAATTCATATCTTTAAACTAGCAAGCTTTCTGAATTGTAGAATGACTCTTTTTCTAAATAAAATAGTAAAAAACTCAAATTTTCACGTTTTCCAAAATACTAAGTGAGCCCACTGTTTTTCAGAGCTCCTGAGCCTCCCACATACATCATTTTCCTACACGTTCCTAGCTATCTTTTCAACAAAATTGTATCTCACACTACAATGTTTAAAATCCAATTAATTATATTTTCTATTATTTTGCAGAAAAAATACTACTGTTCATGCTAAAAAGGCAGACATTTGGAAATCAGTTCTACAAAGGGAATACTGACTTTAAATTCTTGGCGGGATAGTCTATGCAACTCAACTATTTTACTACAACATCCAAATTACTGTAGGTACATTTCAAGACATGCAATTTGTATCCAGATGAAACTCATAGCGAAATGTTAGATCAGGAATTAAAAAAAACGTTGACATGTATGACTCTTTGTGAGTTATAAGCTAGGCTGATACAGTCTAGATGGTAACACCATAAATAAAAATGTGACTGCTATTCCAACAAATGGTTTTTAAAACTGACAAAATGCCAGAGAATCAGTTAATTTCAGGTGTGTACTACCTGTGGCTCAGATTTCATTATTTAAGTACCCAGTAAGAGTTAAGTAGATACAGTAAAACACAAACAGAAAAAGCAAAGCCGCAAAGGGAAGAAAAAGACATTTAAAGCTCAAAAATACACATTATGTTTGAAGTGCTTTTCTAAGGGGAGGTATGTGAGGGGGAGAAGCTTTAAACACTTGAGATGTATTTGAACAACAACCTAGCCAATGACAAATCCTCATGGTTTCTTCCAAGACTCCTTTTCAGTATCCAGGGCTGGCAGCTACTACCCAAGCACACAGGTTCAGAGGATACTGTGCAAAACTTTGCTATTCTCTTAAAATGAGAGACTTGTCTGAACAATTATTAAGAGCTTCCTTGTTTATCCTTCTCCTTCTTTACCTTCCCAGGTGTTAGAACACACTTTTTTTCCCTGCCACCCAGAAACTAAGCATCCGATCTGGTTTCAATGAACCTACTTCCAAGAGGCAGCACAATGAACCCTATTTAGGCAATAGCTCAGACATGGATGTTTAAATTTTCTATACACAAAGTAAACTCTGAACATATGAGCATTAGAAATATAATATTTTAAATAATAATTTCTGGGAACAAAGAGACAATGAAGCATTGCACAGCTAACAAATACTTGCAGCTCTCCCTGAAAAATATGGAATATGCATGTATTTGTATCTCCACAAATAAACCAGTTTCATGTAAAAAGCTTAAATTACAACAAAAAGGAGGATTTCCAGTAAGAGTTTTATAATTTTGAAAATTAACTTTGAATGTATTATATTGCTTATGTTGCTAACTTACAATGACAATAAGTAAGAGCTTTCAGCAGCTTCTTAAACTGAAGAGATCTTTCATGCAATTTTCCTCTATCTGGCTCATCCCTACACTCTCAAAGTAGAAAATCAGAAGTTAACTACAAAGTTGCCACCTCAGGCCTTCTCTTCACCATGAGTTTTACCTAAATAGATGCTCTTATACTCCCATTTGGCGTCATGTGCAGAGGTAGCTGTTATCTCAATGGTTTTGACTGCACTTTTGCTCCACAGAACAGAACTGTCAGCATATTATTTCAGATCATTCCAGTACAACGCTAACCTTGCTGGGAGATAACTACAAAACCAGTCCGTCTCACGCAAGAACACAAGCTAGTAGAGCCTTTTAATGGCAAATAAGACGTTACAAATTGCACTGAAGGATTTTTAGCTCTTACCCTAAACATGTAGACAAAACAAAAATACAGGAGCTCCCAAGTCAGAGAAAAAGGCAAATTGCTCTACAGCTAGAATAAACCATTTTAAAGACAAAGACCAATGAATTGGTTGCCTCTTTTTCTAATATTTTTCATCCCTTATATTCATACATTTTCACTTCCTTTGTATTAAAGAGCTTTTCTTAGAGTAAGGGATTTGAGGGTATAGGAGTGCCAGATCCAAACGCTACTAGGAAAATCAAGCCTGCAACCAAATATTATGTAAATAGGCACAAGAAGAACAATAGCTGCTCAGATGTTTACAGCTTAATTTACTATACCTGATTGCAATGATTGCTCTGAAACTACGGATGCAGTAAGAAGGAAACAAGAAAAAAATTAGTCAAATAAGTAAATACTTTTTAAATTTTTCTAGTAACATGTGAGAGAACATGCTGTAATATGCAATTTCTTATGTATAACCATTAGCATCAGCCAAAGCACATCTTTTATGCTGCAAAATCTAAAAAGTTGTACAACAGTACTAATAAATTGTCTTTTCTTGCTTTATTAATAATGGATTTACATATGATGAAGAATTTCTGTAGTTAATTCACCACCCAGCAGACAATGCAAAGACATGTTCAGTGAAGAGGGATTAATGTTCTTCAGCTGACAGAAGCTGCAAATAATGAAAAAGATAGCTTGCATTCACAGAGAAACTGAGAAGAAATGAAAATTACTTTCAACTAATTCTGAAGTAAGGCTAATTTAGCACATTCAGATACAGGAAAAGTTACAATAACACAAAACCTTGTGCTAAAGGAATGAGAGGAAAGGAATCTTTCAGGTTTCACATAGAAAATACAAAAATACCCACAATCTGAAGAGTTAAATAGGGCAAGAATCTTTTTCTTGAGCCACAGATTTACACTGAAGCTTTGACACATTTTTCTCATTCTAGGTTGACAAGTGTCCAGAATAAAGTGAAAAAAAAAAAAAAAAAAAAAGGAAAAAATGTTATTAATCCCTAAAATTGGCAGTAACCCACCATTTAGGACAGTCTTACCTGGGATCTTAAAAAGAAGACTCAAATTTAAGCTCCTTCTTTTCCCAAGAACTAGCTCCTTTATTTTTTACTATCCCAGAAGAGTATTCTAAACACTGCCCCACACCTGGCCCTCTATTTCCCTGCCCATTAGACCTGCAGAAGGATGGGACATGACTGCAGTCCTGGCGCCTGCGTAGACTATACCTCTGTTTGAGGATGCAGGATGCTGTGGTTCAGCTCCTTATTCTGATGAGGTGAATCATCTTCCTGAAACCAGAGGCCCAAGTGCCACATGGCTACTCTGTCTGAGCAGACTTTCTTAATGAAATCTTTCTGATTATGATGTGGAAATTCAGACACAGACTCACAAGCTTTTATGGTGCACCTGTTTTCACACAAAAGCCCCATTTTGTGATGGAAAATCATTCATTCATTCATCAGGAATTTTCTGATAGCTCCTGTTATCTCAAGTTTTCTTTCATTCCCAAAACCCCTTTTTGTTCCTCAGTATGTTAAAAACCACAATGAAGATAAGCTTGAGAAAAAATAAATGCTTTCTATCTAGTTTAATACCATGTTGAGAATTTCTTCACTGACATGCTGGATCAAATTAAGGAGGACATTTAGCAAACAATAAAACCCTCCTAATATTTTAGTGAATCAGGATTTTCTTTCCCAAATTCAGCACGTAACTGTCACAATTAACACCTGCTATAAATGGATTTGAAGAACTGAACAGAACATATCTATCGTGCATCTACGGTAAAGTTCTGACAAGCACACTCCACAAATATTTACCCGTAACACCACCAGACATCAATAAAATATAAACAGTAAAGAAATTACTGCAGCATGTTAGTTTGGTAATATTAGTAAAGCAGAAGTAACTTTCATCTTTTAATAAGCCAACAGAACATAAAATAGCATTTACACTTTCCAATATTGCTTTGAAAACAGACTCCATACAGCTTTCTTACACCAAATAGTTATCAGACAGATTAAAATCCTGAAAGACACATACCGCGTAAACTGCTGGTGGTTAAGAGAGCCCGTGCTTTATCTGCTAAATCACTATTTAGGGTATTTCCCAATAACAAAACATCAATGGCCTCCTGCTTGGAGCTATCAAAAAAGTTATTTTGAATCGTTCTGGTCACAGAACGAGCACCGTCCTTCAGCTTTCCAGCCTGTTAGGGAGGAACATGTATAAGATATTTTATATTGGACACTGCTCACAATAACATTGGCAATATTCAGTGACATATTTGTATACTGCATTAATGATTTTAAAATCTAAGGCAATCTCCTTCTTTAAGTGTTAAAGTTTTCTGAGCCTACTGTACTATGCTGTGCTTTTTCTTTCCCCACCCAAATGCTAGACCATACAGTAATACCTTCAAGGCGTATCTAACAACCAGATTATTCAAGTTTTAATTACTTGAAGTAAATAAAACACTGCAGGGAGGGGAATAACCTTTTTCCCCCTACCCCTTAGTCTTCAAAAATGAAATTGATATAGTGCCATGTTTAGACCATGATACGGGATTTTGGGCTTTTCCCCAAATAGTGAGAGATGAGCAAGCACCTGAGTCTAAATGTCATGATATATGAATATATATGTATGCATGTATATATGTATGAACACATTAGTTCAGAACTCACATTCTGAAATATTCATGTTAAAAAAAAAAAAAAAAAAAAGAGATAGCTTCAACTTATTAAGACCCCTTAACTTTCAAAAAAACATGCAAATCTCATGCAGTATCCCAGAAGGAACATATACATTAATCTATAGCAATATATACAAAGACACTGTCATTGCACAGACTGCACACAAGTGCCATGAACAGTGCTCCAAAGGAAGTGTCCAACTACCTGAGCTAAATAAGAATCTCCAAGAGATGTACTAGTACTACAGATATTCCCTGTGGGTCAGGCACCTGGAGGATAATGTAATCAACATGTCAAGCAGTCTCATACTCTATCCAAAACCCAGTAGTATTAACCTGTGTACACAGCACTGACAATGACAGGCACAAAGACATATTCTTGATTACACGGCTTATTGCATCTTATGTACATAAGTGTATTTTGCCTGCAAGGTGTATTTAAGCACATGCTATTGCATGTATATAAATCATAAACCATAATCCATCAGGGATGCTGCATGGTATAAAAAAAACCCTTCAAGTTTACAGCTTGTATTGTTCACGAAGGTATCTTAAATGCATAAAAAAAAAAAAAGAAAAAGCTTAAGAAAACTACAAAACAAACCCATCATTTTGTTCTATTAATAGCACTAGACAAGAAAGAAACTACTCTTTTGTCAGGGGTAAGCAGTAGTGAGTTTACACTGAGATTTTTGGAAGACAATGTGGATGAGGTGCTAGGGAGCATACTGTTGCAATAGAATTTTAATAGGATGCTGCTCCTTTTCTGTCAGACAACATATAACTTACGGCATGATCAAAAAAACCACACTCACCATTCACATATCAGGCAATTAATTGAAAGGAACCCAGAGAAAGCAAAAAAAAAAAAGAGTAGGTAAGGAATTAGATGTTACAAGTTAAAAAGGACCATTTTTCAGTACAGAAATGCATACCAACAAATTTAAGGTTAAAATATTTTTTTTTCTCCTATGCTAGATTTCTGAGGTTTTTGCTTCTAAGTACTCTTGGACTTCAAAGAATCAGACTGAAGAGCAAGAAAAGAACTTCAACCACCAAATTTTTCATTTAAGAAATGAGAATACAGCTAAACAACTTAGAAAAACTACCTTTTGTTATATATTATCAGAGTACTTGGGAAGATACTCAGTAGTGACCTGGTGAGGTTTTACTGAAATAATGGCAAGTATTGTATGGTTTTGCAAGTATTAAAGATCCTCTTTGAATAGATGGACTTCCATCAGGGACGTTGTGTCTTATTTGTAAGATGTGGTACTCATTAACAATTGTACCAGAGCAGGGATCCTGTGTTATTACAAAGACAGCAGAGAAAATGTACTCTGTGTTTCAGACATTAAAATGGAGGCATAAATACAGTAAATGCATTACAAAGTAAAAATTTTAAATGGCCAAATGAATGGTAGTAAATTATTAATTTAGGAAAAGAAACAAGTAAGGTTGAATGAGAAAGTCAGGAGAAGGGGAGATGCCCCATAAAATACTTACTGTAGTTTTCCTGACCGTCTGGGTGACATTTTTGTAAGAAAATAAAACTAAACACCTTTAGCCGAATTCCACTCTACACTAAAATAAAAGCAATTCCCAAATGAAAAAATCTTGTATGCATCCATTAAGGGTAGAATAAACAACAATTCTATTTTACTTCTTTCTATGTAGCTTACTGCAATGCCTTGTACATGTGCAAAGAAGAACCCTGATATGATCTGAATGAACAAGTGATAGAAAAATAAAACAGTCAAATATGAGTACACAGTATACAATATAGAATGAGAAGCAGCCCATTCTTGAATAAAGGAACAGTATGAAAAGAAATTCTTGAAGGAACTAAGGGCAATAATTACTATGGCTCAACATTTGTTTGTCTTGACATGTATCACCTAATAAGAGAGATTTATGGAAACAAAAAGAAGCAACACTGTTAGAAGAAAAATAAAATAATTAGAAAATGTGAACAACTCCAGCATCAAAAAAGACAAAAGTTGAAGAGAAACACAGCACTACACTGTCATGTAGTAAGAAATTGTTATCACAACATTAGAAAGCAAGGCACAAACAGAATTTAGGGGTTTTTTTTCACTGACTGTAAAACTAAAAAGAAACAGCTGGAGAAACATGCAAACACAAAAAAAGCCTGTCTGCAACTGAATAGTTTTAACACTGTTAATAAACACTAAAAAGTATGAACAACAATGTCCAGCAAGTACAGTGACACAGTGAATGAAACTGAAACAACAGGAGGCTGAAGTACAGACAGAAAAATTAAAATATTCAAAGAAACTGAAGCTCATTTGAATATACATTTTTCTGAACTAAGGTCTAGAGAAATAAAAGCTTTGAGCCTCATCCTTTCCTGCAGAATGCTGTTATCTGGGAAGCATGAGCATGGTTGAGAAAGGATGTACTGAAACAAGATCCGGTTATCAACATAACCAGACAAAACATAACATGTTATTTTGTTGTTGTTTTGTTGGTTGGGGTTTTTTTAGGATTATAACAAAGGCACATTTAAAAAAAAACAAAACCTCAAAATTGCTATATTAATTACAAAATCTGTAAAAACCCATAAGGAATATTACTGAAGTTTCTATTAAATGTACTTTACCTTAGCTTTCCCTTCAAGGGCTCCAGTTCCAGCATAAATTTTACTGACAGAATCACCATTCACAGACCACATGGATCGGAAAACTTCCTGAAAGCGAGTAACCAACTGAGGCTTCTCAGCTAGTCCTAACACCTCCAGTTGTTTTGTTAGCATCTGCAACAGTTGAAGACAACATTTGCAAAACAAAAATGTTTAAATGCATTTCTTAAAAGATTCATAATTTTTTCAGCATATGTGCACAAAAAAAATCTTTGGATTATACATATCATTTTGAATAAACTGACAGCATGTCATGTTTGAAAGGGTAAACCGTACATGTAACTTTAGCCTCCAGCATTTAGTTTTCTTTTAAAGATAGGCAGTAATGTAGGAAAAGAATTATGTAGCTGATTTGTAAATATTTTAATCTAAAAATTCAGTAGTTACAAGGTAATCAATTTTTGGCTCCCAAGTCTTTCTACTTACATAACTTAGAATTAGAGCAACTCGTGTTCTTACCAGTAAAGCATAATATCAAACACACTGACTTCTATTACCTCTGCAGCAGCAAAAGAGCATGTGATCAGTGAAAAAGGAATGGTTTCTCATTCACTCTGTTTTCATGCATAACGCACTGCAAATCCTTTATCCTTACCAGTCAACAGACTTGAATTAATTTTCCACAATGCTCAGTCTACATAAAATGCATTTAAATTGTACACATACAGTATACAGAAAATGCATGATCCTATGATTATTTTACATTTAAATACATTACTTATTCACACTACACTCATGGATGTACAGTGGGACACTGCACCTTGCTTGAAATCCTGGTTTATGAAATCATGATTATTTAAAAAAAGTCGAGTAAGTTTCTAGTGTTTGTGGCTACCATGATATTAAAAAAAATATACAAAAATTTAAAACTAAATAAAATGCTATTTTCAAGAGCTTTAAAAATCTTTAAAAACTTGAGGTGTCCAACAGCAAGGAGGAGTCTAAAATGATGAACATATAATGACACAAAGGCAAAATTGTGAAGGTTGGTCAGAAATTAACCGAAGTTACAAAAGGGAACTTGCAGATAAAATTAAGTATACATAAACAAGAAGCTTCAGAAATTAGGTGCTTGATATTGTAATTTTAAGCAGTTGTCCAGAGCTCAGTATTTGTTATATTAAGTATCGATCATGTTAAAAAAGCAAGAATTCAAATATCTCATTTAAATAATTTTACAATTAAGCAGCTCAAGAGGATTTCTGTTTTCTTTTTCTCAATTTGTTTTAGACTTTTAGCTCTCATATATTAGCTGAAATCATAATTTCAGCTCTCACGTGGTCTAAAAAAGAAGAAAAGATGATACTTAATCCAGTTCTGAAAAGGATGAGAAAGGAAAAAACAGAGCTGCAAAGCTAAGTTTGCTTAATTAATACTATATGTATTAAAACTATATAAAGGTTCGTTCTGTCACACAAAACTACTGTATTATAAGCAAAATACAACAGGCAATGTTTCTCATTCCTTGCTTCAAGCTTGCAATTCTATCTACAGTAAACTATTGTAACTCCAGCAAACAGATTTAGGACCCAGAAAGACTTAAGATAATAATTTGTTTCTCCCATGGCAAATTAATAGAAGATGGACAGAGATACAAACTACATAAAACAATACAATGCTGTGAGATTTTCAAAGCATGTTGCTACTCTTTTCACAGTGAATTAAGTGAGAATTATTATTTTCCTTAATTTTTGTAGTTAAAAGGTATGGCCCCTGATGATGCATGCAGAGTTGAAAAAATGGAGAAAAAAGCAGCAGATCTCTCAAACTGTACTGTAACTGCTACAGTAAGAGAAAAATTTCCAGAGTACTTGCATGCGAGTAAGAAGTTCAGCATTCTGTTTGACTAAAACACCAATGAACTGGCATCAGTGTTAACTTTGTAAACACAGCAGCAAAGCACTACAAATTCCAGAATCAGAAATGTTTGTTCTATGGCTAATGAATTTTGGCGTTCTCATAGTAATTCCTCCTACAGATGTTAGAACAAGAGCATTTTAATTAAATAAAACTCAGAAAACAAAAGGATAATGATTTTACTTAGTTTCATGTTACAGTACCCATAAGTTTTCATTTTTAAACACACTAAGGATTTTACCTTTAGGAGCCAAACATGGTTTATTAAGATGAATGGAGGTGTCAAAAGTTTTTTTTCAGAGCTGCTTTTATAGATCAATCAGAACTATTTTACTCCATCAATTCCTATGAGGTTCATGTGTTCAAGCTTTACTGTATAAGCCTTCAGACTAGAATCCTTGTAGATTCCAAGCCAATATGCTGAAGCACACCCCTGCAGGAGAACTGAATCCCACGGTTAATTTCCAACTACTCAATTTGAGTGTGGACAAAGCCTCAACCATGGTATAGTAATCATGAAGAATTCAGAGCCCAGTGCTGTGAAAATATGAACACATAGCACTGGCAGATGTTAAGAACAGCAATCCTATATCCTGAAAGTACTTAATCTAATAGAGCAGCTGTGAATGCAAGTGTTTTATTGAAGGACTACAATACTACCACCTCTCCTAAAATGGCAAGCCTGAACCTTAACAGACATAAGAAGCTGACACCTAAAAAAGAATTAAAATTTTTCATTCTGCTGCATGATTATCATTTAACATTTAATTACAACTACTACACAACTACTGCTTCTGTAACCACTAAGATCTGGTTGTCCCAGAACAAGAAAAGTATCACGCTATAAATCAAACTGCCACCTATTCCAATTCATCTTTCATAGGGAAGGTAACTCTACTTTTATAGCCTAATTGCTACAGAAGCATCCGGAGGAGTTGTGTATCTGGAACTGCTTTTCCTACCTCCAAGCCAAAGAAAGCTTGTACGCTGTTTGTTCTATCCAGACAGTCCAAGCAGTTTGTTCTGACAGTACCGCTTTGAGATCTGTGCCAAGGACAATGAGAGACAGAGAAAGAAAACAACTGAAATAACTCATTTAACATACATACCATCAACAAAGACAGGGACATCGAGATCTGAACCAGAACAGTAAATCAGGATATTGTCAGGGCAACGTTATTGCCATTGTAAGTATGTTTATACATGCATCAGCAATAGAGGATTAGCTCCAACAACAACAGTAAATTTTGCAGCAGTGTTCATTATAAAAATCTGATTTATTTTTTTGCAAATAACATGACTCTTGCTTCTTCACTTTTTCTCAATTCTCCCTGATTGATTGGTTAAAGTGTTATGCAGGATTAAGTTTTCTTTTCAAACAATTCTAACAAACACACTTCCCAGGAATCTCAGGGAAGTAGTAACTTTTAGTTAAAACAAAAAGAAAACAAAAAGGGGAAAAAAATAAAAAGTTAGGACAGTTTTGGGTTTAACTGAACTAAAAGTAACAAGAATTTGTGATAAAACTAAAGCCAATTTCAACCCCTCATTACTTTCTCTTTCCTCCCTAAACAAAAATAAAAAATAAGCCCCTTCCCCTTAGTTTAGCAGATGCTTGAGGTCCTCACACAGTGATCTGCTCCCCTTTCTTTGAGAAGTCCATTAACTTGCGCTACGAAGCTTTCTGAAGGATCATCCACACTCTTCTTGCCAAGCAAAGAGTACAAAATTCTGATGGCTCTTCCAGTGATAGACACTCATTTCTTACTTTTGTCGTTCCCTCTACACACTTTGTCCAATTAAGTCAGAAAGGCTTCATCACATTTACTTGTAGATCTAACCATAAATTGTAAAATGTTTTGAAGAACTTTCCCAAGATTATTTTTTTCATTACTATCTCTGTATGTGATATGAAATGTGAAGCAACTTGCTACCTGCGTTAGAAAAAAAATCTCTGACATCCTCCAAAGTAGAAGGTCCATGAACTTATAAAATTTGTCACTGTATCTAATAAAAGACACAATTCTTCAAGCTATCACAAGCCACAGCCTATTTTTGCTTTCATTCAGTTTTCAGTCTCTTTGGCAGGTGACAATATTGTCTGAATATCCATCAAGACCCATAGTGTTCCCCCACACAAAATATCACACCACTTTTAAAGCTTTTTAGAGAATGGTCAGTGACATTTTGAGGTGGAGAGGGAACCTAAGTACCCTCCCACTAAATCTAATTTTACTCAGGACTAGTACAACCTGCCCCAGGATGATTTAATCCCACAGCCAGGTTAGAATACAGAGGGACGCTGGAACCCTCTTCTCCTAATGCACTAGAAATGATGAAACCTCACTGCTTATAGCACAATCCCCTCATTCAACAATCCTTTTTCCCATGGAGAACCTCACTCCACAGTTTGCTCTGGTATTAATTAAAAGCAGGAAGGGTGTGGAAGAGAGAAGAGGAGGAATGTTGCCTGTTTCTAACCCTGCTTGCCTGTTCTTGCTGAGATAAGCACAACCTTTGCTCTAGGAAGAGGAGTGCAGAAATGAGGACAGAAGAACAAGTACAGCAGGACTGGGAAGCATGGATCAGGGCAGAAAACATGCATCCTATTCATACTTTGTGGGGAACTTAATCTCTCAAACTGGGGAACTAGGTGCACACAAAGATTGCACTGAACATCAGCATTTACAACAAACAGAAAATGGTATGCTTCATCACCGAGGAAAATATGAATAACATTACACAGGAACATGGAAAACCACACATTCTTAAAGCCCATATGGATGCACTCAAGAAAAAGGACGAGTGTCCATTTTCACCAAAACTACCAGATCAATGGCCTGAAATTAAGCCATGCCCCCTCAATGTCTCAGAGATATTTTCCTTTAAAATTTTTAGAGCATATTCAGAATGACACAAAATTTTGATAAGTGACTCGTATTTCATTTGATAAGCACCATCTTGGATACAATAAAAATACAATAACAAGTAACATTTTTTTCTCTTCTCTTCTTGCCAATGGGTGAAAAACATCTCAGAACCATCATTTAATTTGAAGAAATTTACCGAAGGCATACACACAAACCTTTTAACTTCCTTTCCATCAAAATAAAAAAATCCACACTCTAAGAATTTCTGGACTTGAGGTTTAAGCACACTGTGAAGTTTTTCTGCTTTTCCACCTTTAACCATTTGATGATAGTCGAAGTTCACCATTTTGATATCAGCTGAATGTTCAGATGCTTTCAAATGGCTCTGACATTGCAAAAAGAGAAGAAAATGATATAAATATACCAATATCTGAACACATAGCAGTATAAGCTAAGTAAGAGGCTACAAATATTTTTAAAGCAGTTTTCTTAGCTATCTTCTTTATTACATGCTTTCTCTTAGGTAAAATTAACTAATTTTTATCACTATTGTTCAACAAATCACTCAGAACTGATGAAAATTTCCCTGTGCGTTTCTCTTTCTTGTCACAAAGTCAATTTTTTCCTTGCTATACTAGGGGTCACCAAGACAGTCTACAGCCTCATCTACTGTTAAAATGCTTTGATTTGCAATGAGTTGTTCCAATGGAAATCCTTTTCATGAACAGTCACCATTTCAGACACACCTGTGGGCAACAGGGGCTGAGTAAACTCGCTATAAACTACTACTTAAAAAACCCCAGCTGATTATTTAGGTTGCTGTGAAGGGTAGCTTGAGCAAAACTTTCCTTAATATTCCCTGAACAATTCTGAAGCATACACACAATCTTTGTTGGAAAAGCTATGATCTGTATTGATATGCATCTGGGAGCACTAATGCCTCCTACCAGAATTGTTGGATACAGGGAAGATACAAGTGAATCACATAAGACATTCAACCATTATAATACTAAGGGAAAGGGAAATAACAGATGGCTAGTGTTCTTTAGCTTCAGACAGAACTTCTCAAATTGTCAGCATAATGTGACAGTTATTTTTAACCTAACTAGTGGGAATTCATGAAAATGGCCACTTACAGTTAACATCTTCTGAACAAATATTTCTGTTTAATCATGAACCAGCTTTTATGTTTAAATTGATTAATTTTTTTTTTTTTTTTTTTTTAAATATTAAGGAATACATCCAGGAGGAATTCCAAGGGAAAGATTTTAAAAATAAATGTCACAGTATTAAATACCACAAAGTACAATTTATTTATTCACCAATTTTATAGTGCAAAAAGGATTTTTAAAATAAGCCACTATTAAGCATGAAACACGAAAACAACTTAAAATCCCTCAACACTGTTGCTGCTAGAATTATTCAGTAAAGTAATTTGAACATAATCAAACACCTTCTGCATCTCAGGCACTGTTTTTACAACAATACAATTTTAATCACAAGTGGTAGAGCACAACATATCTGTTTCATTTTTTGAAGGATATATAAAAGCTTCTATACAAACAGGCAAATTCCAAGTATATGCACAGTGAGAGAACTGTGATACTCACCTGAAAAGCTTTGCTGAGCATGTGCTCCCCTTCTTTTGCCCCGAGTAAATTTACAATAATTTGCTTGCCATATAAATTTTTAAGAGTTTGGAAATGCCTGTTAACAGAAGAAAAAATTCCACACTCATCTTCTGGCATGCACAAAATTAACACAAGCACCTGCAACACTGGCTGAGATGTTGCAGAAATGTACTGGGTGCTCTTGTACTGCTGCAAGCCTTTTATTATGCCATGTCCAAACAAATCAATAAAACTCAGTAATAGCACTAACTGCTGACTGCTATTCAATTAGGATAAATAGCACCAATTTAACAACATAGATATAGTTAGAACCATATGGCTATGAAGCTGAAGTGTCATGGCAGGAATAAAACCAAAATATAATTTTAGTTTTATGTAGCAGCTGACAAATATAGATTATTCATGGTAAGTGTGCTATAATTTTGGTTGGTTTTAGGTTTTGTTTTTAATTTAACAAAGTATTTCACTACTTTAAATTTCCTTCAAAGTTTTCAACAAAGCACTCAATGGCACAAACAGGCCTGTAGAAGTTTGAAAAAATTGCCCAAGCACTTTGCTGCTTTGCTGAATCACTCATTTGTACAGACAGAGCCTCCCATTTGGAATAACACATCCCATCCCTCTGATGCATCACTTATCAGAGGTTTGTAGTGCGTTAACAAAAATTTAAGACATTCTTTCACCTGTCAAAAGCTGGTGCGTTCGCTTCAAAACCCCTTGACATTCTGACACGATGGGATCCCACCTATGACATGAAGATTGCGTTAAATTATTTGTCTTTATGCATTTGATGAATTGTTCTTCAAAGACGTATTTTGATCCTAAATATGGCCTAAAAATTCATTTCACTTTCTAAACAAAATCTCCAAAATTTATTCTTCATGCTATGGTGTGTACTCTTTTTTTTTTTACATTTTTCTTAAATTCCTCTTCTTTTTTTTTTTCTAAAAACTGGGATGAAATTATATTACGAAAACTTGACCCGTATCGCCTTTCTGAGAAGACATAGCCTCAAGAGCAATTCAGAAGAAGACAGTCTCTTTGGATGCCTTTAGATAACCTATTTTAAAATAGTAATTTAAACTAAACAGAAAACCCCAGAATTTCAAAGAGAAAACATCTAAAAAACAGTAGTAATTCAACTCTTATGCATTCAGAGACTTGAGAGCAGCAAGCATGGTGAATTAAAAAACACTTGCTCCCAAAGGATGTCCTCATCCCGACAGGTAACTGTGCAGAAGAACCCAAGTGTAAGATGTTTAAAAAGACATTAATAAGAATTATCTGTATGACTGAATTTATCTCCTGCTTACCTGCAGACCTGGCTGTTCCCAAAATAACGGAACAGATCCTCGAATCTGTATGAAAGATGACACAGAGTCATCCAAATATATCACCTGTTGATAAAAAAAAAACAAACCAAACATTAGTGTTAATAGGTATTACAGAGTGTAAGGGCTTAGGTTTATTAGCCTTAGCTAAACATAGGGTAAATAAAATACATTCACATACTACATATTCCACACTACAAGCTAAAATATTAATCATGTTCCCTAGACTCTTCTCTCTCTACACGTTGAACAATTCATAAAAGAAGTTTTGGCAGTGTCATACACCCCTGTAGAATTATGACTCACAACATCTAAGAAAACAGAACATGCTTTTATTATTGGGGCCTGAATGAATTCAGTGCTAAGAGTAACTTGTTTAAAAAAACCTTGTTAAGAACTTCCTGTAGGAACAGTTATAATGTATACCCCATGCACAGAAAGTAACAATACCACCTACTAAGAGCACCTGCACAGATTTTGTGCATCAGAATCCAAAATACAATGGTCTAGTAAAGTTTCCTGTATGTTTAAGTGGAATGACATGCCAGTCATTCAGTGACATCTGCCTAGCAAAAAAAACTTGGATAGAGAAACTGTATACCACTCTGTCCTAACTACTGAAACTGGATGCATATAAGCAGAGCCTTTACTGGATAAAATCCTACTGAAGTTACCAAAACTTAGCAAAGAGTCAGTGAGACAACCAAAGATACCTACTCACAGAGTTGCAGGAACATCTTCACAACTAGATTACCATAAGAAGCAAGCAAAGAAAGGCCAGCAAAGAATGATTTAATAGCTTCTTGCATTTTTGAATAATAAGGGCAAAGATATTCAAATACAGCAGAATTACAGTGGCTTTAAGGACTACCTTTCACAGGAGCTGCGTTAAGTAACCCTAGGAATGCTTTTATCTTTCCTGAACCACAAGGTACTATGTATTTCCCAAAAACCTCTTTTGTTCATTTCTAATGCTTTTTACTTTATTACTAGCTCAGGCCCAAAGAAGGACATGCTCACCTACAGCCCAGGAGGCTGAAAGGAAGTACAGCCACCTGCATCAGTTTAGCTGACAGGTAACATCTTCTTAAGCTATTGAAACTCAGATCCATGCATGCCCTTACCCTAAGCTACATCAAAAACCAAGATCATCAAATTATGTAACCTACTTAAGACTCTTTATTTAGCAGCAAAGGAACTATTCAAGTATCTGTTGATCACAGACTTGACTTGTGATCTGTTGATCTAGGGCAACAAAACTACCCACAGACATGCTTGAGTTCATCAGCCAAGCAGTGAGCACTGTATTGTAACATACCTGCTCTGTTTCAACAAAGTTAGCAACGTGTCCATCATCATTTGTTCCCCGAACATTAAATCTGGTACCAGCCCGCTCACAGCTCAGTCGTGAAATGAGACAAGCCTTTGCCTGCTTGTGAGCCGCATAAATTGTCCTTATCTCCACTCCTCCACACATGAGACGTAACAACCAGTCATCACAGTTCACACCATAGTGCTTCAGATGTAAATGCAGTGACTGGTTCCTGTCAGGAAAAATAAAAAAAAAATTACTGGAAGGAAATAAAATACAGCTCAAATTGTTAAGCCAGCCACTAACTTCTTATATTTTACACCCACTACTAGAAAAAAAGAAAATAAATATATGCATGCTATAGTTTTACATTATAACTCTTATTTAAGCACACCTGAAAAAGCAAAGTTTACAAGAGAATAGTTTAAAAGTTCACACAATAAGAATATGGGGTGAAGTCATGAATTTTAAGTAAAATAAAATAATAGCCCTTAAAAAAATAGCCCTTATAGCCTCTGCTCTTCAACTAGCAAAAAACAACACTCCAAACTTGTTTATATTTCTCCACTCAGCCTTGTTTTGAGAAGCCAAAGATTACAGACTCCGGGAAAAAGCAAGCCAGAATTTCATTTACAGGGTTATGTTTTTGTGATGGGTAAAGCACCATTCAATTTCACATCATCACAAAATAAAGCTAGAAAAAAAGTTTTGTCAACATACATTGATCACTTCTATTACAAGTCACCATAAGGCATTATTTGCCCAGACAAGCTTCCCAGAATACACTGATAGCCAACTGATTTTCAAATTTCTTTCAAATTTCAGAGTTAAGTGTTGGTACATTATATATTGCATATACTGTTCTCTAATACCAATTACAGCTCAAATGAAAGAAAGATGCACAGTTTGCATATACCTGTGCATTAAGTAGCACCAATCAACACTGCAGTAAGAAAATAAGACTAAAGTTTGGGGTTTGTGAGAGTGAGAGAGGGAGTCCCACTCTAGTGGGACTTTGCTTTTGAGCTCCTTTGAAAACTGCCCAGAAAATTCTGCCATAATTGCAAACAACATATTTGATTGAAAGGTTGAAGCTATTCGCTTTAATTTTAGCCCTTTCATTCTAACTTCCAATAGAAAAAAAAAATTATAAAACATCTCAGTTCAATTATTAATTAAGACTCAAATCCTGCAAAGAAAATATACATTCACTCTACAGGAAAGTATTATTACAACAAGAGACTGAGAAAGCAATCTGAGACTGGAACTTTTGAATAGAAAAAGTCCAAGAAAGCTTACAAGTGCATAAGCAGAATACTTTCTGCTATTGACTTCAATGTTTATATTCCTATTGGAATCTGTGACATTCAATCTACCTCCTGCGAGGACTGATTCTTACTGAAAAAAACAGTCCGGTAATTTCAGAAGTCTTATGACAGTGGTCAAAATCAGATAAGCTTATTTGGAGAGGGTCAACAGGCATCATCACTTCTCAAGCCTTCAAATACTGACTTACCAATGGAGAGACCAGACTTTTTCTAGATGCACAGACAGCTAGTTACAGCTAGGCTCCTGTAACCCTACATCAAATTAGATGTGTTTCTGAAGACAAGAGCTTATTTCCTGTCTTAATACACATATTTTGTCTTATAGAGCAATCTGATCATAATAATGGCAAAGTGTAGAGTAGCACTGGCACATACAGCAGATCTGGCTTGGCATCCTGTATATAGGACAGGAGAGGCAGGAAGATTTACCTTTTCACCTGTTCTAACAGCACACTGCCAAACCTTCAGGACCTTTTTAAGGTTCATGGACATGTTAACCATAGCTGAAAATATGGGAGCAGAATTTTTTACATGACAGTATGCATTACTGGCATTATTTAAGCTGCTTATTGGCTGAAACAGCAGAATTCCTTTTACCAAGAATTCTCTGTGAGAAAACCTATACTTTATTCAAAAATACTCTGTAAACAGATCTTGAATTCAGCAGCCAAGCAATGCGCACTGTAGCACAGCCTACCCACTCCGTTTAAACAAAAACAGCAATATGACAATTACGTGCACAACAGAACTTTTAAAGCCCTTTCATATGTTGCAAACCTGCTTGAAAACTACATATAAACACCACACCTTTTTAGAATCCAGAATGTTTAAAGCATGAAAATTTTCTTTAAAGCTCTCTTACCTTACCAATTTTAAAAAAGTGACACACTTAATGAAGAATTAAGACACCAAAGCTGAAACACAACATCATGACAACTATTCATATCAAAGTATACCATAAGCAGTGAAAAAGTGTCATCCAATTAAGAAACTCCAAGTAGCCATGGAAAAGTTGTATCATTAATAATATACTTATGTCCTTAGAGAAAAAATAATGCCATTCTATCTCATCAACGCTTTCATGACAAAGGTGTACATTTAGGAGCTGATAAAGACAATGCTAAAAAACTTGCCACAGATTAGTCTGCACAGGCTTGCATTATTTTACAGTGTCCGATAAAATGCATTTTGAACTCACCAGAAGAACCTATTGTCAGTGGTGTGCTCCTGCATGCTGCGGTGGGCATTGAGACTAAGATCTAAACTGACCCCAGTTGCAGACCATGCAAAATAAAAGTTGCCCGAGTTCAAAACTTTGCGCACTTCTGAAATACGATCCTCATCTGTTGAATCAATCCGTAATGATACAAACTCAGTGGAAGTAACTCGAAAAACTTCTGAGTCTTGAATCTTTCCCACAGACATGCATCCTGTTACTAGAACCAGATAATGTAACAATGTGTCTCCTGTCAAACAAGAAAAGGCACATATAACAATGAATCTTAGTGGAGTGTGACATATTCAATGCATTATTACGCTTAAATGTACACATTCTGACCCCCAGTTTGCCCGAAAAAAGTACAAAAAAGAACCAACATCAAGAACTCATTTTCAAGTTCTACAGAAAAAACGAAAACTCAAACAGGAGAAACTGCGCTGCAAACAACAGGGATTGTGAAAACGGAAGTTATTTTTGTCCACTCCCTCATATTTGGGAGTGCTCCAAACTTGCAAGTTACTTGATGAAGACAAAAATAAAAAACAACAAAGAGCCCAGCTCCTGTTGCAAGCATCCTGCGCTGTGTAGCTTTACAGGAGCAGCACAATTCTCTTTCCCAAATGAAAAAATAAGGCTTTACATATTTTACTCACCAAGATTTAATCTTAATACACCCAAAAGCCCATATGCGTCCATTACTTTGGAATAGGTATTCTTGATTGTGTCTTTTTCTGCAGAAGCTATGGAGAGAAAATGTAAGATCTTATGATGCAGACCATACACTATGATAGGGAGGAGTCCACTCTAAACTGAAAATCTGAGATTAAAAAAGTAGCATTTATGTGAAACTTCTGGAAGGAAATCAAAATGTATGAGCATATGGCATTTTATAAAGGAAAATGAGTATTTGATTTTATGACAAATTATGATCATGCTATGGTTTTAGGCAACAAAAATAGGACTTGCAAAAACTCCAAGTGATATTAAAGGAGAACAGTGGCATTTTTAACATCATCATCTCTTAATATGAAAAGCATCTAAAACACAGGCAAATGAGTCCCATGGGTATGCTCTCCTTTAACTAGTTAAAAATAGAGAATTGCAAAATGCTGCTTTTTTTTTTTTTCCCATGAAAAAAATAAATCTCTAAGAATAAAACTATGATGTGGCAGTATTATTTCCAGATAAGTAAACAGGATTATCACACGCACATATTAACTAGGGCTAAATATATTCCAAGAAAATAAAATCTTTTGTAGGTCCACAAGATAATGGTACTTAAAAGCCATGTCTTAGATTAGGAAAACACAATTTTCATAGACATTTTTTGAGGGGGAAAAAAAGAAAAAAGGTAGTATTTTAGAAGAAACTGAAGTATATCTACAATTATTCACCTAGGAGTTAATGTACACTTTAGAACTTTGATCAGCACTTGAAAAAATAGACCCACAAGCTTGACTGTAAAGCCAGGTGATAAAGATGTTCCAGATCCCAACTCTCCTGAGATTTTTGCTCATGACTGAGACTGCAATGTAACTGCAAAGACCAACAATTCCAGCTGTGCCACTGGATCCACAGGGATCAAGAATCACCAAGGATCAGCACGTTCTCCCTCCTCAGAAATTAATTAATTAATTAAAGGGAAAATTCATTTTCCCTTTGACAATAAAAAATTAGAATTTCACATAAAGAAAAGCATAACATAGCCTTGGGTGGCATGGTTTAGTGGGAGGTGTCCCTGCCCATGGCAGGGGATTTGGAACTAGATGATCTTAAGGTCCTTTCCAACCCTAACTATTCTATGATTCGATGATTCTATAAATCAAAACACCTATTGCCCTGGCATTGTATCGTGCTCTCTTCCACATTGGCTGTATTTTCTTCAGAACTGCTGCTGTAAATTTTTCTAATGAATATTCCGTCAGCTTAGCATAGCTCTGCCTGTGCGCAAGCCTATCCCTTCTGTTCAACTGTCCACCAGCTCCATTATTAAAGTGGGTAAGAAACTCCAATACAGAAGAAACAACTAGCTAACCTCAATCCAAAACCTAAGCTCAATGTTTAAAGTGCATTTTAAAAGCTTAACTATTTGCACTGATACACTGTATTCCCTTAAATCAGATGCTAAAGATAAGAGAATTGTATCAGCATGATCATTTCCAAAGTCCTGAGATCCACAGCCAATCTAAACATATTGTTTACAGACATTGGTTTTGTTAGCATCACCAAACCATGTTTTTCTTAACCAGATCACCATCAGGCTGAAAAAAGCTACTTCTAAACTTCAAAACAGAATCCATTCTTCCAGCAAGCGTTTAATGATGTCGACCTACTCTTATGAACTCAACTTCTGGTAACCAGAGAACTATTACAGACTTCTTTCATTCACAATTATTAATGAAAGATTGAGGTTTAGTTTCAAACCTTTGTAGGATTTTTCTTAAAGGTGCCTGCCAGCATTTAATGACATTTCAGAAGAAATTTTTCCTAATATCCAATGTAAAACTCCACTGGTATAACTTGAGCTGTTACCTCTTGTCCTATCACTTGTTACCTGGGAGAAGAGATCAACACCCACTTCACTACGACCTCCTCTAAGGTAGACATAGAGAACTATAAGGTTTCCCGGAGCCTCTTTTCCTCAGACTAAACAATTCCAGTTCCCTCAGCAGCTCCTCATAAGACTATCTCCAGACACTTCACCAGCTTTGTCGCCATTCTCTGGACATGCTCCAGCACCTCCACATCTTTCTTGCCATGAGGGGCCCAGAATGGAATATAGGATTCAAAGTGCAGCCTCAGCAGTACTGAATACAGGCAGACAATCGCTGCCCTAGCTCTTTTGTCTATGCTGTTTCTGATACAGGCTAGGCTACTGTTGGCCTTCTTGGCTGCCTGCACACAAGCTGGCTTGTGTTCAGCAGCTGTCAATCACCAGCCCCAGGTCCTTTTCCACTGAGCAGCTTTCCAGACACTCTTGCCAAAGCCTGCAGCATTGCATGGGATTGCTGTGACCCAGGTGCAGGACTGAGCACTGAACCTTGTTGAACCTCATACCACTGGCCACTGCCCATCAATCCAGCCATTTTTTTACCCAGTTAAGTGTATGCCTGTCCAAGCTATGAGCAGCCAGCTTCTCCAGAAGAATGCTGTGGGAAACAGTGTCAAAGGCTTTACTAAAGTCTAGGTAGAAAACACCCACAGCTTTTCCCTCATCCACAAAGTAGATCACTTTGTCTGAGAAGGAGATCAGGTTAGTCAAGCAGGACCTGCTTTCCATTAACCCATGCTGACTAGGCCTGATTCCCTGGTTGTCCTGTACATGCCGTGTGATGATCTGCTCTGTAACATTCCCCCGCACTGAGATCAGGCTGACCAGCCTGTAGTTCTCCAGTCCCTGGGCATCACATTTGCTAACTTCCAGTCAACTGGGACTCCCCTAGTTAGCCAGGAGTGTCGATAAATGATGGAAAGTGGCTCAGTGAGCACTTCTGTCAGCTCCTTAGTAACCTTGGGCAGATCACATCCAGACTCATAGACTTGTGCATGTCTAACTGGAGTAGCAGGTTGCTGACCATTTCCCTTTTGATTACGAGGCTTCCTTCTGCTTCCCATCCTTGTCCTGTTCAAGGGGCTGGATACCTGGAGAACAAGTGGTCCTACTATTAAAGACTGAGGCAAAGAAGACATTAAGTACCTCAGCCTCTTCCTTATCTTTTGCCACTACATTTACTCCCATATCCAATAAAGGATGGAGGTTCACCTTTATGCTTTTGTTGCTGATGCATTTATAGAAACATTTTTTATTGTTCTTTACAGCATTAGCCAGATCAAGTTCTAGTTAGGATTTAGCTCTTCCAATTTTCTCCTTGTATAAACTCATGACATCCTTGTACTCCCCTGAGTTGCTTGCCCCTTCTTCTAAAGGTCATAAACTCTCTTTTTTTTTACTGAGTTCCAGCCAAAGCTCTCCGTTCAGCCAGTCCAGTCTTCTTCCCTGCCAGCTTGCCTTTTTGCACATGGGGAGGGCCTGCTCCTACACCTTTAAGATTTCCTCCTTGAAGAATGTCCAATCTTCCTGGACTCCTTTGCCCTTCAGGACTGCCTCCCAAGGGACTCGTCAACCAGTTTCCTAAACAGGCCAAAGTCTGCTCTCAGGAAGTCCAAGGTAGCAGCTCTGCTGACTCCTCTCCTTCCTTCTCCAAGAACTGAGAACTCTGTCATTTTGTGATTGCTATTTAGCATATACACATTTTTGAAAAAAATAAATAACAAAACTTTTAATGTGGTTTTCAGGTTCAGTTGTAATACATTCTTGTAAAAAGCCACCAGGCCTCATGTGCAGTGTCAAGAGAAAATGAATAAAATAATTTAAAGTCAATGTTAATTAAAAATTAATAGGTCATAGTATCTTAAACATTAACATCTCTTTTGCTCCAAGTTAAATCACAAGTGTGCATCTGCAATAATCACCCCTTATCAATCACTAACTTATTTCAGAAAGGTGAATGATTCAATGATTTTGAAGTGATTACGTCAGCCCTCTTATTGTTACGTAAATGGAACCCCAGGAAAATCTTGTCTTCAGGACAACTTGGATCAACATGTATTCTGCTTAATTCCAGATTACAAAGTTAATATCATATTAAAGGTTATAATTTAGACTTTCTACAGTTATGTTCTCTTCTTGGTGGGATCACAGGGTGCTACAATGAGGCATTAGAAGTTAGCGGCTACAACTCCCAGCTAGAACATGGGACACTGAGCTGGGAACAAAGAGGCGCTCCTGAAATTATGTGGAGTTCCTCATTTTCACTTCACATTCACTTTTCACCATTATTCACTTCACAAAGACTTTTATATGTTATCATAATCAACATGTATACTTAAGATTATAAGGAGGAACCCACAAATAACTAATTGTCTCTACCCAGTAATGAAAAAAACCCAGACATGTCTAGATGTCAGTCATTATATTTTAAAATACTACACACCTGAAAACAAACAAACCCATATTTTTTTGGAACAGCAAGAAAAAAAATAAATTGTAACAGATGAGCAAATAAAAGGCTTGGTTGCTTTAACACTAATCTCCAATACTATGAAAATTTACTTCACAAAATGTGTCGTTTCAGCTAACACCACTGACAAGGGGGAAAAATCCAAACTGAGAAACAGAAGTGTGAAAACAAAGCTGACCTATGTTACAGCCTACAAGCACTTCCTTTCCCTCTGATTTGGGCTGACTCAGTTATATGTTCTCCATTGAAAATAAAACTTTATAGCACAAATAATCTCCTGAGATTTTCTTCTAATATCAAATATTTTGATTAAAATACACTTATTTCACACAAAAGCCAACTATTGCAATTTTCGCCTGCACAGAAAGACCATATTTTCAATTTAACTACATGCTAGCATGCAAAATGCTACCAAATTACTTAAATGCAGAAATGCTAATTATTTTTTTTCCTAAGTTACATCTGAGAACTCCAAAAATATGCAAACTAAGTGTCTTAAGAGGCACTTGATTAGTAAGACCTATCATTCATTGGATGTCCAGTAGGGTAAGAATAAGAGTTTTACATTCATGTCCACTACCACAGAAATGAAAAAATACTGAATTGGAAAGGGAACATCCATAAAAAGAATTATTTGTTGTCAGTGAAATCCCATGTTAAAATCATGCAAAGGGGTGTGGTAAACATACAGAATAGTCTTCACTCTTCCTGTAAAGCGAGTCTACTTTAAGATGAAAAAACCCTTCAGATTCTGTCATAACTTCTTCTTAGTATTTCCCGAACTTTGAATCAAATTCTTGCAGATCCATCACATCATTCAAAGAGGTCAGAGTTCTCCCAGGCAAGAGTTACTGCCTCCACCAACCTTCTAGGAAGATTCTTACTGTACTTCTTGTACATTTCAGTGTGTTCTAGGCTAGCACACATGGTCTTTGTTAAATTGTGATTTTGCTGGAAACAACTGCAAAGCAATGAGTGGAACATCTTTCCAGTATATTTGAAAAGACAGTGAATTCTAGCAGAATCCTAGGAAAAGCACCTGCTGACAGGAAGACAGTTATAGCCTTCTCCACCAGCACAGCTGCCCTTGGCATCCATTGTTGCTGTTGCCCCCCTGAAGCTTATGTGTTTTAAGATACTATTTAACAGAAAAGCATAGTTCAGAAGATAACATTTAGTAAAAATAGTAATAAAGACAGGAAGGTGAAATTGCTGTCTACTTTTGCACTGTAGTCCCTTCAAATTGGCTTCAGAATAACAGTACTACCTCAAAACACACTCAAAAACTATTTCTACCTCAGCCCAGATTTGATCTTTCCTGTCTAACATAGAGACATTCTTTCCAGAGGATAAGTTATTGATTGAAGAATTTTAATTCTTATTATTGCACCCTTATATATGTATAAAATACAGGACAATATTTATATTAAGCTTCTGTTATAGTACACCATCATGAAAAGCAGAATGTAGTGAATTATTTGGAAATACTCTCCTTCCCTAGTTAAGGGGATGTGGATCCACTCAAAACTGTAGAAACATTATCAGGGGTGTGGGCAGAATCACACAGTTGCAGCTTATTATTGGTGACAGCAAACACTAAAGAAAAAACCCTCCATTTGTGAGAATACAGAATATAGTATGTATATATAGATACATACATATATCCTTAATAATGTACATATAGCAAGTGCTCAACAAATGTATGTTAGTATGTTTTTCTTCAGGTATCTAAGTTTCATCAAGCATCATATCAACTTAAAATGTTTGCAGAATTATATGCCATCTGCTCCTGTAGATAGATAGTGTGTCTGCTTCCTCCCTTCAAGAATGTAATGTAGAAGGATTTTCTTTTTAAAAATAAGTGGAATGTGGATGGGTAGTGGAGTAGCATTACTAAGAATTAATATGATTATCAGTTTGCCTGCTGCACACAGATTATTACTACAGCTATTTGTCTAGCTCTACAGAAAGCTCAGGGTGGGCATAGTGCCTCTTCTTGTTCACATCTGCCCTCTTCTCATAAGATTCAAGACAAAGAATGTGCACGAAGCTCCTGCTCTCTCCACTAAAGGCTCAGTATTTTCCCAGATGACAGAACATTCTCTTTTACTCATTGCATGCGACAGGAGTAAAAACAGCTTCCCACTTGTTTCATTATGACTCACCAGAGAGAAAAAGGGATAGACATCACCTCCTGCTCAGTCAAATTAAACCTTTACAGTAAGGTATCTTATTAAGGAGTTCCATTTCAAATAATAAACATACTGCCTATTTCGTATGTCAAATAAGAAAAAATACATGTATGCCATCCTCCTACTACATTCTATACAAATCACATGACATTTGGAACTACATGCTCTTAGAAGGCCTTGAGAGGCAAGCTGGCAAGATCCTCTCAGACTTCAGTATCTTGGGCTAATCCAGTACTAGGGTTGAGTCAACAGAAGAGGTATCATATGTATAAAGGCAAGCAAACTATTTCTCAGATGGTTTGGTCACACTAATGTTAGCTAATCCACATTACAAGCAGTACATAGAAAGCTCCTAGCAGGAGCATGGCTGGGGCTGCTTTCACATTAAGGCTGAGTGATTATGCAACAATCACCTCTGCGAACTATCCCTCCAACCCTCTTCCTTTCTTCCATCTTATTTGGTTAACTTGAATATCAGATTCAGTACATGCACAACATGCACTGAAAATCACACAACATATGAGTTGTATAGCATTTCTTACAGAGGCCTAAGTAAATCCTCTGAATCATCCTGCAATGCTTCGTTGCATGTAAAGGGGATGAAGGTTAATACCGTTATCCTTCCCTCAGCAAAACGACAGATGTACTTCCTCCAAGATGACATTTAAAGGATCAGTAAGCTTTCATTCCTTTCTTTTAGCCCCTTTAAAATCCAAATTTCTATATATGGATACTCCAGAAGATGTAGATCACTAAGGCACTCAGAACTGAGCCACATGAATCACTTTTAATGGTAAAGTATATTTCACCAGGTTCTGCCTATATTACACAAGGTAAGAACTCTAGTAGGATAATAAGGCTGAACACCTTATTTTATCTTCAGTATTGATAAAAATATTTTGAAAAATGTCTAACAGTTTGAGATCAGCATTGTCAATTTTTGTAGTCTACAAAGCATTAGCAAAAAATATAAGTTTTTAACAGTTTAAGGTGACATTTTTCTAGATTTAAATTCATATATATTTGATCTGACCATTTTTCTATCTATTCACTCAGATTTTACAAATATCTGGGAAATCTTTCCCTGGGTTAGACTTTCATTAACTTCAGCTCATATTTGTACCAATATCCAGAATTTTGTAAGACTACAGACTAGAATCTTCTGATTGTTTTCTGTGGTACAATTACAGAGATGGAGTAGCACTTTACAAATCTTCCCCAAGCACTCGTAACTACAATCTTTTAACCATGTATTGAAAAGAATATTAGAAGCAAACAGCAAGCAGAAAAAGAAGAAAAATAATTCTGAACTATGGGACTCCAGTGCTTTTTCTGCTGTCAGTTCACAGGTATGATTGTGATCTTCCAATCATTACAAAAACATCACGTTTCAGTATCTACTGAGTTAAGGTACAAAGAGGGAATCAAAACAAAATGCCACAGCTAAATATGCATTGGGAAAATACATGCATTTACCAGACAGAAAAGGAGTGAGCAGTTTACTGGTTAAGCTTATTGAAAACAATATTCAGAGGACCTGCTTCTAGATAATTATGAATATTTACTATATTGTAACCTACTAATTAGAATACCAAGGAGAACCCTTTACAGACTAACATGCTATTACTAAGTACAGAACCAAAGAGGAGAGGTTTTCAAACTTTGTTTCGGGTCTACTTCCTCTGTTTGGTAACAACATGAGGCATAGAAAAGGGCAATAACTTTGATATGGCTTTTAACTTTTTGGAGTGCCTGCTGTGTACCACAGCAGAAATAGTGACCTACCGTCCTTTCTGAGCGTAACTTTCAGGAGTGAATTGTTTTTACTGCATTGCTCCTGAAGTAGCTTCAGTGTGGTCAGTACTTACTAAATACATGCTAAAATAAAGTTTTCCACAAATCTTCAAAGCATATTTCCCCATTTTATTGGTTTCACTAAACCTGTCCACTAGCTTTATGACTGAGCAGTTACTCCAAACCCAATCCACACCACATAATGCCTTTTAAATACTGATGGTGAAGTCAATGAGATTACTTACATACATAGTAAGAAGAAACAGTATCAGAAAAAAAAAATAATCTCAAAATGAGGAGAAAAGCACTCATTGTTTTTCAATAGGATCATCACTGAATTGCAGCTATAACATCAACCATGCTGGCATGCCCCACTGCTAGGCCTCTAGCAGTTAATGGCAGCTTGTTCTAATCACACATTAAAGATAGAGATTAAGCTGCATGTTAGACAGCACTTGTTCGTGCTGCCTGTCCAGGTACAGATGATTCTGTGGCCCAACATGAAGTACCTTACACAGGGACAGTCAGGTGCCACAGAGACCATGCCACTGCCAAGGAGCAGACTCACATAGAGGAGAGTTAATTGCAAGCACTGAAGAAAGGAAACTTATTTCAAGTCCCACTTTTCTTTAGAAATCACATTTCTAACTCTGAGTCTTGTCAGAGAACACACTCCCCATTCAGCCTGCTCTACAGTCTCAAAGCCAGAGAGAGTATCCTCTTGAAAGGTAGGGATTTGAGTACACTCAGACTCCATACAGAGAATCAAATATCTCATTTTCTGATCAGGTGCTCAGAATAGCTAACCCAAAAAACCACAAACAGGCACAAGAATGAATTAATCAAAAAGCTATTGACCTTACGAGGAAAAAAAAAAAAAAAAGGAAATACTTCTACAGTATGAAAGCTTTCTATAAAAGAGTCAAACCCAAGCTCATTAACCCTGTGCAACCAGGGGCTCAGACTTTCTGAAGAACATAAACTACATTTTTAAACCCTATCTATAGGCTCCATGACCTCTTCTGCACTTCTTATTTTAGTGTCCTCCAATTATGACTTAAAAAGAAAGGGGAGGAAGGGGGCAAAAAGGATTTAAGGGAAATATTTAATGCATTTGTAATTGAAAACATGTAAAAATAATTTTGCAATGCAAGACACCTTGCTCCAAATATTAGTCATTTTATTACAAGACAAATCAATACAGAGTGTTCAGATCGGTTAAAAATACAGGGACAAAATAAAACTAAAAATAAAAAAAAAAACAAACAAAAAAAACCACACCAAAAGCATGACACAAAATGAGACCAAAAAAAAAAAAAAAACCCACAAATTAAGATGATATACCATTTACGAATAGTGAATTTTTTATTATGAAATACAACACAGAGAATTAGCTTTTCAATGAGTTACCAGGTATTAAAACAGAAAAGGCTGTTCAGAACCAAAGAAATAAGCAGATGCTGTTGGAAGCAATTAGAAGAAAATTTAGTATACATGAAAATATACATGCATGATGAAATGAAATTAAAAGTGCAAAATTTTCTCTTAACAGATGGAGATACGAAAATGTCTTTTTTATTTTTCCACTTATTTAAACCAGAAGCATCTCCACTAGCAAATAAGAAAATAGAATAGCTGCTTTTTTATATTCCATAAATAAACAGCTTACACAATGTCAAGTCTGCCAACTTTTTACATGGTAGTTATCAAAACATATTGACTTACAGAGGACAGCCACAGCTCCGGATTCAAACATGAGACATTCTTCCCTGTTTCTGGCTTCCACTATCACACTGAATGGAAGTGGATCAAGCTTGTGATAGATGCGGTATCCTTTACTGAAAGCCATTTTGCCTTTATCAGAGGCGGTCCTGTCCAACACAAGATGATGTTAGAGTAAACCTTCCTGTACTTCCAGATACAAGTCTGACTTGCATCCCTTCCTAGAGATTTTGTATGTTTAACAAAAACAATCAAACAACTACAACTGCAAAAAAAAAAGACCTGCTTGCTCTTCTTCGTGAGACTTATTTTATTTCATGTTCCAAAACAAACATCGGGACTATCTAAAGACAACATAGCAATGTTTCAAAATCACAGTTACCCAAAAAACACCTTTCAAAACCAAGGATTTATGTAAAAACTTCAGAGACAATGAGAACTTATTTCACAACACTTACTAAACAGGATTTCTTCTTAGGAATAAAGAAAAAAGGATGAAAATAATGTTTTCTGGCCACTACAAATACTTAACAGTGGCAAATATCTTAATCATAAACTAATGCCAAATGCAGAGGACCAGAAGCCTGAGCAGGCTTCAATTTTTAGATCTATTTTACTGATTCTGACCTTGTAGAAAAGGACAGTATACCTTCGACACTAAAGCTGTTAAAACATTCTAAATGATTATACAAAACCGCTAACCTATTTTGGCTTTCTTTTTAAAAATGAAACCAGGTTTTTGTTTGGATTTAAACCCTCCCCTGCAGTGGCTGATGACTGAAACATTGCAGTGTTGTGCTCGTGAAACGCCTGTGAGCCCCAGAGGCAAGATCTTCCTTTAAAACAATAAAAAAAAAAAGACCCCAAGCAATAAGGAACTATAAACAAACGCGTGAGTAGCCAAATTTTAAGGGTTTAAGCTTAGGAAACCTACAAAGAGAAGATTCTTCTTGAAAAGCCAGAGCAGAGGTTTCTGCCCTATCCCTTCCTTTCAGCTCAGACTGTAACCTCCAAGGCGGACGCGGACTTCACGCCGCCGGTCCCAAACACGCTGGCCCCCGCCCTCCAGCGCAGCCCCTTGCAGCCGCAGCACCACCGTGAGGGGGTACCACCCGAAAACCCCTTCCCACGCTGGGCAGGAGGAAAGGGGCAACCACACAACCGCGAGTCTCCCACCACCCTGAGGGGCAGCGCCGCAGCCGTCACCGGGCCCGCAGATGCTCGCCCGACTACCACCTGAAGCCCAGGGCAGGCGGGCACCACCGGCCGCAACAGTGCGGTACCGCCAGCACCCGCGACGACGCTAACAGAGCCTCCTCCATCTTGTCTGGCGCCAACGGCGCCCCCGCGGCCCGAGCTCCGCAAAGGCGACAGCCGGGCCGCCGCCGCCGTACACTGACAGGCGCCGCCGCGCGTCCGCGACCCCACCGCTCCTCAGCCTCCCCTCACCCCGTCTCAGCCGCAGCGGTACCGCCGCCTCCCTCACCGGCCGCCCCACCTGCCGCCGACAGCCGTCCGCTCCGCTCCGAGCCGGAGGAGCCGGCAAGCACTCACTTCCGCTCCGGACCCGCCGTCCCTTCCGCATTGCGCCTCCCGCCACCGGAAGTCCGTAGAGGGCGTGCGGAGGCGGCGGTAGTGGGTGCGGCGGAGGTTGGGGGGAGATAGGACGGGGGGGCGCGAGGGTGGCCGGTAAGCGGTTGTTGTGAGGGGGATGCTGGCCCGCGGCAGCGGCGGCCTCGGCCTGGTTCAGACTTTGACAGACCCGGGTTCCCGAGAGCGGCATCCCTCGTGTAGGCCCTGTGAGGGGCACGTTGAACTGGGGCATTGAGCTTAGGGTTATCCCTGCTGTTAGGGTGGAGTTCAGCATGAGGAATTCTGACCCCTCACGGAAGGGTAGGAAGAGAACTCTCAGGAGAACGAGTCCATTTGCGCAGTCTCATGGAAGTGCTAGGTTGACAGCTTGACAGTTGGTAAATGTGCTGCAGATGCTCGATGGGGGTCTGTTAGAACAGACTCAGTTGTGTATTTAGTACAGGTGGAGAAGAGACAGCAGACTTGGGGTTGGGCTCACAGTAATGCGAACTGAAGCCTTCACTGTGCAGAGTGTGCAGCGAGCATAAAACCCTTGTGTGCAGTTGCTCACCGAGTGCCTTGGGTCAGGTGGGAGCACTGAGTTGTGGCTAATGCCTGCCTCTGCTTAACAGGCTTCCAAAGTTTTAGGGACAGATCGTCACCATCTCTTTGGAAATTTCCATTCAGCCTGTGGAGGCTATAAGTGAAGGAGTAGTACTGCTTCACAGGAGCTTTACTGCGTTGCGTTGATACATTACAGGCTGCTGAGGAGACAACGGAAGGCAGGTTTGAGAGCAACACACTAAAGTCAAGGGAGAAGGGGCTCTTGCTTCACTTCAGATAGTGCTGGGGCCAGGATGACAGCTGGAGTGGAGGGCTGAAGTAGATAAAAACAAAATCTGAAATACCGTGGAGAGACTCTCTTCACTGAGACTATAACCGGAACTAAAGAATATGCATAAGGGCAAGTGTGAGAAGTATAGCTACCTCCTGAGGCAGGAGCTGGGCTGCCTTTGATTTCAGATTGTAGCATTTCTTCTCACTACGTTCTCTGAGATAAATTCCGTTGCAAAGGGTAAAAATTAAAACCAAAAAGACATTTTCTGTTTCTTATAAAATTCATATTGAAGTGCAGAAAGTTATGTTTGATGTATATTCCCTGAATAGCTCTGGTCTATTCTAAAGAAACAGTAGATTGTATACATAATCTTTTGATATTTAAATATGGTTTTATCCCACCTATCTACCATAGGGTATGTACCAATTGAAGGGAATACACTGATGGGAGAGAACACAGCAAATCTTTGTGAGGTAAAATAGAATGTAAGTGATCTTTATAGAGTTTAACTGGCCAATTTCCTGCATGCATTATGATGACTCCAGTGAAAATGTTCTATAGATAAATAAAGATATGGCATTTAAAAGCACTACTTAAGTTTCATGGGGTTTGAAATTACTAGAATGGATAATTACTAACAGTTTATTACTTGCTCATGGTAGATGGTGACATGTAAATGAACTACCTCTAGCACTGCATCAAAAAGAAACCCTTGAAACTGTACTCTTCAGAATGTAAAAATAAAAGAATGACAACATGGATGCTGTGGAAGCAAAGCAAGCATGTCCTGCTTTTATCCATGCTTAAGGATCACTAGCAGGGACAGCAATTTAAAGGTTGTTTTACAAGGCACACCCAAGGCTAAAATTATGATACGTACTTGTAGTGAAAAACAAATTATGTGTAAGTTTATTCACATTTTTTTTCAGTAGACAAAATAGATTAAGTTGGCATATGTGGCTGTTTTATTATGAAATATATTTTGCCTCCAGGTAATATTTTTTTTTCCTAGTAGCTAATCATTATTATGCAGTTGAAAATGGACTACTCTGTTACTTGTTAATGACTTTAAAAATAACAGAGAAGTGAATCAACTGAAAATATAATAACGGAATCACAGAATTGTTTGGGTTGAAAGGGAGCTGAAAGCTTATCTAGTTCCAATCTCCCATGGGGGTTGGACCAGGTTGCTCAAAGCCCTATCCAGCCTGACCTTAAGCACTGCCAGGGAGGGGCAGCCACAGCTTCTCTGGGCAACCTGTGCCTCTGTCTTACCACCACTCACAATAAAGAATTGCTTCCTAATGTCTAATCTCAATCTACCCTCTTTCAGGTTAAAGCCATTCCCCCTTGTCCTCTCCCCACCTGCCCTTATAAAAAGTCCCTCTCCAGCTTTCATGTAGGCCCCCTTAAAGACTGGAAGGCTGCTATAAGGTCCCCTGGAGCCTTCTCCAGGCTGAACAAGTCCGAGTTTCTCAGCCTTTCTTCACAGGAAAGGTGATCCAGCCTTCCCAAATGAGAGGCCCTCCTCTGGACTGTGTCTTCTCTGTGGGGACCCCAGAGCTGAATGCAGTACTCCAGGTGAGGTGTCATGGAGTGAATCAGACAGGGAAAATCACCTCCCTCCGCCTCCTGGCCATGGTTCTTGTTTCACAGCCCCAGATACAACAGGCTATCTGGGCTGCAAGCATGCATTGCAGGCTCATGTCCAAGTCTTCATTCACCAATATCAGTTTACGTCAGCTGAGAATGTAAAAAATGTACTGCTATCAAATAGTGGGAGCTCTGAGAAAGCTATTATTAACTTCCAAAAATGCTGCTGTCTAGAAGGTAATCAAAAATGAGAATAGTTGATTCTAACAAGTGGCCAATGTAATACACTGTGTAACAGTACATTACAAACAAAGCTTATTTTTTCTTCAGTTTTGTGTAATAAAACCAACTGCCAACTGAATTTCAGAATCTCACCAATCTTAAATATATGGAAATGTTGAGACATACTTCTGTAACTGAAGCTCAGGGAGCAAGGAAGAGGTGGAGAAGTTGGGAATGAAGAAATGAAGTTTAGCCTGGGATAAAGGGGTGGAAAATAAAGGTGTCTTAATTGTTTCTTGACACCCAGATCTGTGTTTATTTCCTATAATTCCCTAAATCAACTCTGTTTCCCATGACGTTAATTGTTAAGTGATCTCCCCATTTTATTTTGATCCATGAGCTTTTTCATCCTCTTTTCTCACAAGAGGGGAGGTGAGTGAGAGAGCATCTGGGTGGGCATCTGGCTGCAGCCTACTTTGCTGGGCTTCTGAGCAGAGCCTGTTTAAAACATCCTGCTGAATGTTTTCTGTTAGCTAGGTATCGCAAAAGTCTTAAGACAATAAAAAGACAATACTCTAGAACTTGCATGAAATCTAGGCCATAAAATTTGCACTTAAGCATGTAAGAAAAATACTACACTAAATCTTGGAGATACATCTGTGCTTTGCTCCAGATCTCTGCTCTGTGGAAAGATTTAACTATGCACACATAAAGCATGGAAGTAATGTAAGTGCAGTCAGTGGGGCAGTTCATGTATTTAAACAAAACCACATGCTTAAGTCATCATTTGGAGCAGAGCTTTAAATTGCAGACTCTTATTTATAAGGTTGGTCTGCATGCAGTTATTTTATCCCCATTCATTTATTTCTGCATATTTAGGACAAGAGGTTTACTTGCATACAGAAATCAAGTACTCTTGGACAAACCATCTTATATTATTTCACAGTGCAGACAGACTAATTCAACTAACAATTGTAAGGCCACCGAAGTTTAATGTTTGGAATACAGCACGCAGGACAAAACCACTCAACTCTGATCCATCAGAGCTGGTTGCGTGCAAGTTCCTCAAAAAGCCACATCCATGCTCCTTCCTTTCAGCAACCATTTTTGAAGCCTTCTCAGAGTTCTGTTTTCCATACATGCCACTGCTAACTCCTGCAGGAATGCTTTGCTTCTGCCTTCAAAAGTAAAGCTGACTGGACAGGTCACAGATGGTGGTATTTCCTTGTGGAGCACTAATCACAGGACATTTAATTTTCACTAGGCAACTAATAAAACTGAGGTGACAGAGGTACTGCTTTTAAGAACCACCAGGTATAAGAGGACATTTCAACCCATTAAAACAAACCTCACCAAGTTACGGTATCAATGCTGTATACACTTGTCATGGGTTCAGCAGCAGCAGTCATTTTTCTTTAAGCAGTAGCTGGTGTAGCACTGTGTTTTGGATTTTTAGCT
>JASSUY010036776.1:0-58107 GCA_032466535.1 Forpus xanthops | reverse complement strand
GTTGGGCAGAGAAGAGATTCAGAGCAGCCCTGAGGAGAAGGACTTGAGGGTGTTGGTTGATGAGAGAATGAACATGAACTGGCAGTGTGCTCTTGCAGCCCAGAAAGCCAACTGTATCCTGGGCTGCATCAAAAGAAGCGTGACCAGCAGGTCAAAGGAGGTGATCCTGCCCCTCTACTCTGCTCTTGTGAGACTTCACTTGGAGTATTGTGTTCAGTTCTGGTGTCCTCGACATAAAAAGGACATGGTAGTGTTGGAACAAGTCCAGAGGAGTGCCACAAGGATGCTCCTGTATGAAGATAGGATGATAAAGTTGGGGCTGTTCAGCTTGGAGAAGAGAAGGCTGCGTGGAGTCCTCACAGCAACCTTCCAGTGTCTGAAGAGGGCTATAGGGATGCTGGGTGTGAACTCTTCATGAGCGACTGTAGTGATAGGACAATGGGTAATGGGTTCAAACTTGTACAGGGGAAGTTTAGATTGGATATGAGGAAGAAATTCTTTACTGTAAGAGTGGTGAGGCACTGGAATGGGTTTCCCAGAGAAGTTTTGAGTGCTCCATTGCTGGTGGTTTTCAAGACAGAGCCTTGGGTGGCATAGTTTAGTGGGAGGTATCCCTGCCCCTGGCAGGGGAGTTGGAACTAGATGATCTTAAGGTCCTTTGCAACCCTAACTATTCTATGATTCTATGATTCCATAAAACTAGAACACTCATACAGTGACATTTCCTAAGGAGGATTAATCTATTCTTCACGGATGAGTCTGTTTGGCACATGGAAAGCCACTGAGCATGACCAGCTCTGGCTTCAGCAGGAGATTACTAGCCATGTGGGTACACAAGATCACACTGTGTCACCCTGGCAGGAGATGGGACAGGTAACTGCATCTTCTGTAATCCCTTCTTCTGTTGGCTGATTATGGCAAAAGGTATGGTGTGGCATGGTATGTGTACCTGCTTCAGAGTGAAGATGTACATTTGTTTTTATTATAAGCCATCATTCATTTACCATACAGCCTCTGCAAAATTTCTTTGTATAGTTTTTTTCTCTATCACATCTTGACCTAGAAAACATGTTTCAGTCTAAAGGAATTCCAGGGCAAAATTGCATATTTCCCTAGATCCTGATTTATAAGTCAGTTTTCGTTTTGAAGGGCTGCCATGGGCACTGTGTTCTTTTGCCATTGCTTTGCTATTGGCTTCTGGGAAACCATAAACCCCCTCCCAGTTCCCACAAACTGCAAAACTGCATGACCAAGTGCAATCACTGTCTTATACATCCACACTGGTATCAATGCAGTTCCCTTCCCATACACTTTTTTATTAAGTAGATGTCTATCGACCAGTCACACATGCTGTGTTACATAGCTAAGGTATCCAGGCAACTTATTCAAAACTTACTGAAGTCAATGGAAAGAGTCTGTCTGCTGTCCCTACACCACCACTGGCTTTAAAATGAGATTGAACTCTTCATTAGGAACAAGCAGGCTTCGCTCTGGTATGTCAAATTCTTGCATATGGATGGAGCAGGGACAAAAGAGGAAAAGCATCGAGATAGGGTAATGGTTTTAAATTAAAAGAGGGTAGATTCAGAGTAGATATAAGGAAGAAATTGTTTATGGTGATTGTGGTGAAACGCATCCACAGGTTATCCAGAGACATGGTAGGTGCCTAATTCCTGGAAACATTCAAGCTCAAGTTGGAAGGGGCTTAGAGCACCTTGGTCTAATTGGAAATGTCCCTGCTCATTGTGGAGGGGTTAGAGCTAGATGAACTTTAAAATTCTCTTCACACCCAAACCATTCTATGGTTCTATAATTATAAAGTTGCACCAGGCCAGAGGAGTCAATGCAAATGAATCCATATGGTTGCTGTTGCCAGTTGGATGTGTCCTGTTTTGTCCCATCATGAGCAGAATGGATCAGCAGTGTGGTTGAGCGCACTGACATGTGCAGCATCCATCAGCTCCCCAAGACAAGCTGCACGGAGAGGTGGAGTTTTAGACAATCAGCACCCGCCTGCCAGCTGAAGCACAAAGCCTAATTGAATAAAGCTGTTCTTTCATCCACACAAAAGTATAAACAGCCAGTGTTATGGTGACAAACTTTCCAGCAGCTTTGTAGCTGCTACTCCAAGCACTTGCATATATCAATACTGAAGGCAGGAAAAAAGAAGGCGAAGTCCTTTTTTTGCAAAACTTCTCCAGCTGATTCCAGAGTGGCTTTGGAGCTCACGCCCAAAATCTACACATCTGTGATGGTTCTGCATCCTGTACCAGAGAATTCTTGCTTGGGCCACAACATAAGCTCTTTATTTCCCTCACTTATTAGGTAAGGTGTTTTTTTTTCAGAACTTTTGCTGCTTTTTCCTCTTTACTGATGGCTCCATGGACACTGTCTGTGTTTTGGCCAAAACAATTCTCTGTTGCAAACCATCCCCTCAACAGGATGGAGTTCCCCAAACACCACCAAGTTCTCACAAGGGGATAAAGGTACTGTTTGGCCATTAAATGGACCTGATCTGGTGAGGATCTTCTTTGATGCTGGGATGCAGGAATCATGTTGAAAGGCTTCACGGAATGTGTCATGGTCTAAGTCTCTATTTTTGGTTTTGGTGAGGGCTGGGAGGAGTGGCAGAAGGTTAGCCTTTTCCCATCACCTTCCTGTCAGAGATACGCACAGCCCCGACACTGGATGCTGTTGGCTACTCATCACAAGGCCCCCTGTCAAAACGAGGATGGCTGATGAGCTATGAACAAGCTCACAGTTAGATAATAGATGAAAGAGCTTCAAGATAAATTAGGTGCCTCCAGAAAACCTGGCCAAATGTGTTTAAAGCAGGAGATCCAACACCATTAATTCTCATCAAGCAGCTTTAAAAAAAGGCAACCCGGCACTTGACTTATGCTTAGAAAACGTTATCTTTCCTTTTAACAGGGTTTTATAGTGTATTTTGAGAAGATGACAAACAATAGGGTTATTTTGAAGTCATGCCAAACACTACATTCGCTGGAGGAGGAGAACAATGTTACCTCCTATCTGTCAGCTGACCCTGCAGCCATTAAGCTGTTTCACCAACAAACAATATTAATAAAAAAGGGAAAGCGCTGTTCTTAAGTTCCTTACAATCAGAGCTTGGGAATTATCTTTGAATAAGATATTTGTCCCTTCAGGAGAGATCACTTTGTTGATAGTGAAACTTTTTGCAACAAAGTCTTAGTTTCATCACTTCTCAGGTGAGAAACTAAATCAGAAAGAAGCATTTCAGTAATTCCCAGGGTCCAGGCTGCAAAGGTGAAGGCTTCTTCTGGTTCTGTTTCCCAGCAATTTTCATTGTCAAACTATGCTCTATAAAACTGAAATGAAATAGAGAAGCTCTGAGCAGCCATTCAGAGGAAGGGTGTTTTGGTAGTTTAAAGCTTCTGGACCAGGGACCATAGTTTTTGCTTTGTGCCTATTCAGAGCCTCTGCTTTGCTACTGTCACACAAATAAGTATACAGTAAACAATGAAAAATACAGAAATACAGAACATCTTTTAACTGGTGAGAATTTTCTCCAGACTGACCCCAGCCACAAAGACAGACAAAGATTTAAGGAGGACAGATGGGCACAGGTATTTTATTTGAACAGCTTTGCTGGCAAAATGGACACCTGCTCACCAGTCATCTAACCAGCAGGACCAGTAGGTGTGTTATAGCTAAAAAATATCAACAAGTTCATCTGAACAATTTCAAGGAGCAAATTCCTTGCTCTCATAATTGGAATTAAGTTTCTTTTCATGTGACTCTTTTCCTCGTGTATTTGGGCTGCTTGCATTAAAATAGCAAATAGCATGGTCTTCAAGTAAAATGTGCTGTTTGCACAAGTAAAGCTAGAGGTATCTACACGAGTGGGGTTATGTGCTAACAATATCTACCACTTACAAAAGCAGGCCGAATTGCACTTCCAATGCAAATATGAGTAATAATGATACTATTTTCAGATTTATTAGCACATAGCATCATAGAATCATAGAATCAGTTATGTTGGAAAAGACCTTTGAGATCATCAAGTTCAACCATTACGCAAGGACTGCCAAGACCGCTTGTCACCCCGAGTGCTCAGATTGCAAATTCAAACACATGGTGAATATGGGACAAAACCAGTTTCTTCTGGCACTAATCCACCCAGCTGCCTTTGCTCCATACCGAGCACTGTTAAATTCCTCATAGCTCCGGGCAGGTGCCGGGCCCGGCTGGGGGAGCTCGGTACAAGTGCGGGACTTTGCAACCCAAAATGCCACAGGCAAAAGCTTCTTTTATGTGCTGCATGCTTAGGCAAGTTTACATCTTGCAGCTGACACAAAAAAATCCACTGTAAGAAAATAATTGGATGTTAATTTCCTCCAGCTTTCCCTTAATTAAGCACAATTTGAGAAAATAATACAGCGGCAAGGGAAAACAGTTGGCTTTTAAAGGGGTACTTTCCTTAGGTACTTGCAGTGTTTGCTTTGATGAGAAAAGGCTCCGACTGAGGCAGTGGGGGGGGGGTCTCACCCAGTGGCATGTATGCATGTATAATGCCTGCAGCTTTGTCCTGATAACAGAGCTTGTGGGTCAGGCTGGCAGCACCAGAACTGCAACACCCCATAGGGAGCAAGGATGCATGCCAGGTGCCCAAATACATTGGCTGTTTGGAGAACCTGAACAAAAGACTCTGCAGCCCTCCAGACCTGCAGGGAGATGTTTGCTCGGGGTCTGTCCTAGCACTGTGTGAGCTGGAGTCCTGCAGTCCCCACTCTCATTTGGCACCCAGTGCCTTCTCTGCTCTGGTGACCTGGCTGGGAGAACCCCCACTGACAGCTCCTGTGCTGCTCCTGCTTGGGCTGAGAGCAGATTACTTAATTAACAACCCAGGAGTGCCAGGTGAAAGCCTATTTATCCGGAGAGAGCATGCACCCGTTCCTAGGTGTATACACATGTGGTATCATTTTTCCATTATTTGGAACATACAGGACTAAATTAATAACAGTTCCTACAAGGCCCTGGGGCTGTCTGTAGAAGAATTTTGATCTCCTTAGGAAAGGCTCACCATTTCTCATAGGAGAGATGCACTTGACTTCTGACCTCTTTTCAAAGGCACCTGTGTGAGCTTTTAAAATCCACTACCACCAATTATCCACTTTCAACCTGAAGTGTTTAAACCTCGGACCACATTAACTGAGCTTAGCACATAGCCATGTCATTGCTGACTTCCTGATGTGAGGAGATGCCTTGACACGGCTGAAAGAGAGTTTAGGGATGAGGCATGAGATTATCAGCTTCTCCCCCTGACAGCTTCAAACAAAGGAGCCTTTTAGCCACCTGGTTTGTGTCTCCCACACCTGCATTAAGATTGGGAGACAAACCTTTGTACTGCTGCCTTGATCCTATTATTTGCATGTACCTGTCCACAGTCACCCTGCATCACTTAATAGCCTTCAGAGAGACCAAAGGGAAGAAGATGCACATCTACTGTTTCTCTTTCAGGTTTAATACCTTTTCTTCTTTTTTTTTTTTTTTCTTCTCTCCAAGGCTGCAAGACTTTTAGGACACTATGGCATTTATTTAAACTCTAAGGAGATTTATTTAGCATGAGGGATGGAGGAGGGGAGATTGCGAGAAGGCTGAGATGTGGATAAGGGATGAAAAGGGACAGGAGGCCATTTTAAGGGTTTCTGGCTTGGCTGCAGAGAGAAAAGCCCAGCACTTGCTCAAAGCATCAGGCAGATGTTTGACAGTGGACTCCTCTGCTCCCTGCTTAGGTCTGACCCTGAGGCTCTGTCCATCCTCTGGTCCATGAAGAAATCCTGGCAGCACTCCCTGGCACTGACTCCAAGCCCAGACAGAGAGGGGTGCCTGCACTAGAGGTGATTGACCTGCACCCCAGGCACCTGCTCCTGTTCTCAGCCCCTGTACCAGGTGCAATCTCATTCCTCCCCAGGATATAGCACTGCTCTGTTATATCCATGGGCTCAAATGCCCCCAAAAGTCAGCTCTAAGAGCAGATTTAGCCTGGATGCAGAGTTCAGAGTGTGCTTCCCTTCCATCTCCCTCCACCCACCTGTGAAATAAACTTTGCATTCTTTGTCCCAGAGCTGCAGGAATATCTAGATTTTAAATTTAATTCATATTCTCTTTCCCATGCTCACAAATAATGCCAAAAGGACAGGACATTATTAACCTTCTCGGTCCAGCTCTAGCTGACAAGGTGTCTATGTAAAATGGGAGACTTCAGCTGTAGTCTGTGTATATACATTGCTGCATTTCAGCCTCCGCCAGCTCCTTGACTCATCAATGTAACTGAGTAAGGTAGAAATTATTAGAGTTGCATTCATATTTCAGGCCTGGTTTAAATCACTAGAATTGTGGAAAGCTCTGGATAGGTCCAAAAAAAGGAGGGAAGAAAAGAGTTTTCTGGTTCTAGTTTTTCACATTTTCTTTTCTCCTCTGAAAAGTGAAACCCTCCAGCTGCCCAGCATTGCACAATGGCCCAAATGCTGTGAGTTCCAGTCCTAATCCCAAACCTCTTCTCACGCCAGCCCCAGCAGAGCTCGGCAATGTGCCCCACCGCTACTGCGCTCCCCAAAGCCCTTCCCTCCCTGAATCATTAACTGCTCCTGGGAGCAGCAGCGAGTGGCTTGTCCCCATCACTGGCTTGTGAAAGTTGTCCATCAGCTGCAAGAAACAGGAGGAGGACAAAGAACAGGGTCAGCTCCTTTGGCCATCCCATAAATTGTTTTGCTGCAAGAAGCACAGTGAGTATACATCACCAGATTTCAGTCATGTGTTGTACATGCTTTCCATTATGCAGGTCAAAGGAGTACTGCCAGGAATCCACTAGCATGCCAGGTGAGATGAAACTGAGCTCAGCAACCTTCTGTCTGCTATTCCTGCAGAGATGACACTGCCATAGGTGCTCTGCTCACCTTGCAAGATCCCTTCAGTCATGGCTGCAGATACCAAGCAACCAGGGAAAGCCAGAGAGACCCATGTCTGGTTTTGTTGTTATTGATACTGCTATTATTATTGAATCAGTGGCAAAGCCTAAGATCTCCAACATCAGCATTGCCTACACACAAAGCCTTAGAGCAAAGCTTCACCAGGGCTCTGAATCTCTCTGGGAGGGACTGATGAGAGGAAGCAGGCATCATGCTGTACAAAGTGTCATCTCCTAGTAAAGAGCAAAGCCTTGATCAAAAGTCAGTAGCACTAGAGGGAAAAGATGTACTGAACCTTCCAAGAGGGATAGATTTAATTCTTTTTTTTGCTTAGTTTTCCTATGATTATGACATCAAATAAATCACTTCATCTTTTGCCACCTCAGCTTCCCATCTGTTAAAACATATTTACAGTATTTTTCTCTTTTCTTTCACCCTTTGTCTTTTCTGTTCTGATTATGAAGTATTCAGATGAAGGTTGTCTCTTACTATGCAAGTTCTATCAGAAGAGGGCTCCGTCTAAGTTCTGCTGCTGGCATACAAACATTATCTAGATGGAAATGCAGTGCCTATCATATTTATAACACTGGTTGAGAAATATGCATTACTATTTGTGGAAAATCGTGATTTGAAAGAAAAAGTTGAGTGGTTTGGAAAAGGAGAACTCTGAGCACAGTTTCCATTTTTTTCAGAAAAATCTCTGAAGGAAGTTTACAAAACCCTGAAGTTCTTATGAAATCAAAAAGCATTCAACAATCAGCTCTACACAGTAAAACAAAAGAGAATATCATCTGTCCCAAGGGCAGATTTCCTTCCTCCCCACAATTCATTGGAAACCATTTTCTGTCACCCAGTCTTGGTCAAGGCTCTCATTCCAGAGGAATTGCTTCTGCACTTGTGTGTCAAGAAAAAATCTGTTTCCAATAGGCGGTAAAAGGTCTGCTCATTGTACTCCAGTTTCACACAAAACACTCCCAGCTCCTCTTGGTGGCACAATGACAGTGTCTCACAGGGCGTTTTGCATTTGTTCAACCATCTGCAGAGCTGCGCTGGGTCCAGGAGGCTGAGAGTAAGCCCTAGACAGGCTTGTGGAAAAGGTCTATGCTTCAGTGCTATGTTCTGCCTCTCTCAACCCAGCAGGCCATGGCTCTATCCACAGCTTCCCTTCTGCTGCTACTTCAGGGAGCTTCCAGAGATGAAGATAGAGAAATCAAATTGCTTTCAACTTGCTTTGCCTCTTCTTGGTTTGTTCGACGAGTTGAAGTTTCCCACCAGAGCAGCCAGCAGCTCCTCAGGGATGGCCACCCATGTACAATTCCTTCTTCCTACATTTTTAAACCAAAATTCAAACCAAAACTTCAGTGTGCTAATTAGTAACTTGGTACTTGCAGGTGGCAAAATAGTTTAGAGAGCATTAGCCAATCAGTCTTAAATTTAGCTGCAGAACAGGATTCTACCTGTCTCCAAGCAGAGGACGTGGTTTTGTGTAGAAAATAACATGTCCATAGGTTTTTCTCCATCACAGAGAAGTCTTACCTGCAAACCATGTTGCCCCTGAATCAGGGAGCACATGAAGGACTTGCGCTGGAGGTGATGCCCTGCTGTCACCAAGAGGTAGTCCTTTAGGAGTGATAGGGAAGATTCAGAGTGCTTTCTCTCCTCTTGTTTCCTGCCCCATTGCCCTCAGGGTGCGCTACCCATACCATGAACTTGTCCTCAACGTACCTTTAGGAGGTCTGTCCACCAGGAAAGGCCCTGTTTTCAATCATTCAGGAGCTTGTTAATCACCCAGAGTTGTAAAGTTCCTCAAGTGGAACTGAAGACTGGGCAAGAAGCATCTATTTGTTCCATCTCCCCGTCCTCAGGAAGCCAGAGCATCACCAGGGGAGGTCAGGGCAGATTCCCAGAAATGTGACCCATTCTTTCAGCAATGTGAATATAATTCAGAGCATGCCATGAGCTTGCTGACACCTCCAGAGTCTGCTGTCATGACTTCACAAGGTACTGCACTCCCCCAGGAAGAGCGATCCAAAGAGGAGGAGTCTGGTGGTACCTCCTCTGCCCTCAGACAGCAGGGGCTCGTGGTTGTGTAATGTTTACATGACCACAGAGCTCTCCATGGCTACATAGACCTCAGGAACAGCAGCTCAAGTCCGTGTACTCAGAGGTGAGCAGCCCTCTTTTCCTTGAGCCAGAGACTTCTTTTGCTTGGGCAGCTAGCTGGGTGCTGCCTGTGTCACAGAGACAGCCAGTGAAGTCCTGCACACCCTTGTGTTGGTGTTCTCCATCTCAGAGCCACAATACACTTCCAAATAAGTGATTTGCACAACTGGGATTTCTGCAATGTCCTCATCCTTCCTGCAATGCATGCCCTGTAGCCCCCAGATCCCTCACTCACACCTCAGATGTGTTTTGGTAAGGTGCTGGGGTGTGCACATTCTCTGAGCTGTCTGTTTCACAACATCATCAACAGTAAACAGAGGAGGAGGGATGGAACCTGCTGGTCTTTCTGCCTGCAAATGGCAGGTGCAAAAGGTGCAAACGTTCTGCATAGCATTGCAAAGCAATAGTGAAATCATACAGTGTCAGGGTGGATTCTGTTTGAGGGATGACTGTATTGGGTTCTTGCTCAGCTCCAGAGTTCATCCTGATCACAGTTGCAGCAGAGCACAGATCCATTAATGGCCTTCCTCCATCTACTTATTGAGCTTCTTTTTTTCCCTCCTTATCTCCAAGTTCATCTTCTTGCAGTCAGTCTTGTCCTCTTTCTCTCACCAAGGTAGTACAGCATGATCTAGGAATGTTCCAGGATGCATCCAACCATCTCCTCACAGTCCACAGTGGATAATCTTTGTGACAGATTAGATGGCCTCTGAGCTGACAATCTGAATAGAAAAGGAGGATAGATTCAGGCTTTGTAAAGGATGAGCAGGAGGTGTAGCATTTGTGGTGCAGAGGACTGGTGGAGAGGCTTGGTCTTTTGAAGAGTGGAGACCTAAATAGCAACTTCTTAGGCCTGTTCTTGAATTTTTTGTACATTTCTTGATAACATCCTCATTGCCTGCCACCATATTCATGATATTGCAAAGTTACATTCCCACTGGAAATAGGGAGAATATGGCTGTATATAAATATGGTGGCATGTAGAAGTAACTCTTAGAAGTTATTGAACCTGCCAAATAGATGCCGAGAGCAAATTTCCTAACGCCTAAACATACCAATCTGTACAGACTGCTGTGTTTGGGCCACTGCTGAAATGGCAGTCTGCTATGGTGCCCAGCAAAGAGAGGACAGTCCTACATCCACACTGCCCAGCTAGAGCATCACTGATGTTCATGCACACAAACTCCTGACTGATTCGGTTCCAATGGAGATTATAAGCTTGATGAAGAACAACTTCTGATGCAAACATGGGATTAGGATGTGTTGGCCAGCTGGAGGTTGTTTTCTCTGGTTCGTTTGCTTTCTTGTTTTATGGAAATTTTTCCCAAAGTGTTTAGTGCTGATACCTTTCTTTTTCAGCCCCAAATTTGGATGAATAAATGTCTTGGTGAACAAACCCAAAATCTTTCCCAAACCACATCTTCTGGGAAAGAAGGGGGTTGGCCCCTGAGACAATCCCTGGAGACCCTTATGGGGACAAGTTGTACATTCAGAGGCCCTTTGTTTTAATTTCCTTAAACTTAAAATCTCACAGAACCTTCCTCTGCATCATGGGGCCTCTTTTTTCCATGTTGGGGGAGGATTTTTCATCTGAAGGCTGTTTTGCCCTTTCAGGCTCTCCCAATCCCTCAGACCTGAAGGCCCATTGTTCTTACTGATGGATCATGCTGTAGGTATTCTTGACAACCTTGTCCCTCACTCCCGGGGGGGGGCTCTTTCCCTGCCTCCTCTCAGATGGCTTTCTAGCAGCAGGCTTTCATCTACTCCCACCACTTTGCAAACCTACGGATCCTTGTAGCAGAGGTGTGATACACTACTGCAGTTGGGTTTTGCAAAGCTCTGGAAGACCTGAAAGCCTCTTCCAATCTTTGTGAGCCAAATCCTCTTCCATTCTTTGTGAGTACCACCAAAGATGGTTCTTAGCTGTGGTGCACGATCCAGCCCAGGCCCTGGTGATGATGGAGGCGTGTGGCCATTTCCCTTCCTACAGGTAAACCCAGGGACTGGTTTGGAAAAGAAGAAAGAAACAAGAAAAGAAGAAAAATGAAAAGCAGCTCAAAGGATTTGGAGGTATTTTTAGTGACTGAAGACCCCGCAAGTGAGGATCTTCTCAGGGTAAACACCAGAAACAGTATTCAGGGAAAATAAAAGTTTGTATGCATTGGTTTGCCATGACAGGGGGATCACTCAGTACAGCTGTTTCTGTGACAGGGTTGAGAAGTTTGCTAGCTGAGACAGCTTAAAACAGTGCCTTCAGTGGAATAGGCTTTTTCTGGGAGAGGACTCCTTGAGATGACTCTGTTCGATGGCTGTGCTTTTTTTTTTCACACTTTAAAGGCCTAAACTAAGTTAATAAAAACACACACTCCAGGAGTCACAGTCATGGAGATCTCAGCACCAGTGCACGATGGCCCTTCAGGTTGGACAGTTTGCCTGGCATTTAGGGAGGAAAACAAGGGAAACACACAAGAGGAAATAAAAAGAAAAAAAGCCATGGGGACCACACACCACCCCCGTGGAGAGATCCAGATGTTTCCATCACCAGCCCAGCAGCCACTAGGCTATTAGACTCTCATTAGCAAGTGTAGATACTGGCAGTAGCAAATCTGGGGGCCTACAGTCTGCAAAACTGCCCTTCTTTTCCCTCCCCAGCCCTTTCTTTGAAGGTCCCCCAGCGTCCTGCTGACACACATCTTGTGGAGATGCTTCAAGTGAGAAGTTCCTCAGCACCACCCAGTGCAGTGAGGGTATAGCCTCTGAGGGTGGATGGTATCCAAATGTTTGGCAGAAATTCCAACTTTCCTTACTTTTAGGCGTATCTGTGGCTTTTTGATACTGTAAACAACTGACATAGGCATGGAAGAATAGTGTATCTGAAATAGTTTATACAGAAGAATTCCATCTGTCAGTCTGTTTACAGTTCACATGTGAAAAGGCAAAAAATCTTTAAAAGGAAAACCTCAGGGGGAAAAACATTTATATATATATATATACGTATTTATATACCCCATACATATATATGGTATATGCTACAAATAATTGCTGAAGTGGAAGCATATCAGTGTAGACTTTATTTTCCCCTTGAATAGCAGTATTATTTTTTTGCCCTGGTGTAAATTAAATTTTCCTAGTTTGCTTTCTAACTTATTCAAAACAGCACAAAGAAAGCAGACTGGAATTAACAGGGTGGTTTGGTGGGTTTTTCTTTTTTTTTTCTTTTTTTTCTTTTTTTTTTTCCAAAACACTTTCCAATTTTAAAGTCGTCCTAAAGCTTTGTGAAACTGTGCATTAGATCATGGTATTGCAGTGAAGAAGAAATACTGTTATTACACCCTTGAGAATAACCTTGAAACCCAGCCGCTGTGTTATCTAGAGGGAGATTTTAGAAACTGCTGTGAGAGCTTTAACTTCTGCTTGGACAGCCACCAAGGGAAGTCAGAAAGGATCCAAGTTTCATGTCTTTTCCCAGGGGAATTAAAAAATCCTGTATAATTACCCACCTCGCTCCTGAACGCCAAAAGGCACAACCCTGGAGACAAGCGCAGTAAAGACCTGATTTTGTAATGTTTGTGCTGAGGCTAAAGGTGTAAGCAGCCATGGACATTTTTAGCCTTGCTGTTCTGCAATCTTGACCCAGTCCTGTGGGTACAAGCTGCATGTATGAGCATTTAACTCTATGGAGCTCAGTGGGGATGACGTATTTGTCCTTGACTGAGAGAACCCCTGTACTGCTAGCGGTTGACACATGTTGAGGTGATTGGTTCAAACATGGTTCAGAGATCAGATGTGGGGTTTCCACTTCTGGGGCATGAGCTTTTATACGGACATGTATCATGGTCCCACCAGCCACACACTCGGTGGGACCACAGGCAAACTGGAGAGGTTGGGAAGAGGGTCTTCTCACGGAGACACCATAGAGAGCAGGCAGGATCAGCACCACTACATGAGCTTGTGTTTATCCAAAGATCGACAAGTGATCCATCTTAGGTTCTGCTTGCCTTCCTGGACCTGCTGGATTGTCTGCTGCTGAAGGCATCAAGGAGTTTCAGGCTGCAGCATGTCTCAGGTCCTATTCCATTGGCCAGGGTTGCATTTTGCAATTTATTTTTAAAAACCCCACAGATCAAGTAAGATGGCTAATAACACAAATATTTACATGTGGCAACCGTTTGTTTTAATTGCATGAGCTGAAATCAAGGTTTTCTGTTGCCCCCCCAGCAAGGGGAGGAAGTGGAGGATTTTTTATGGGCATACCAGAGCCCAGCCAGCCCTGGGAGGTGGAGGAACAATGCTGCCCATCAGCTTTACCAAACATGTGCTCCTCATATACCTCCACCATGAAACAGCTCTTTTTTGTCATGTCTTGGCAGTTATGAGCCTGCAATCCTGGTACGATAACATCCCACTTCTGTGAAACCCCGTGGAGCCAGATTCTGCCTGTATGTCTCACATGGAGCAGCAACAAGTGTGAAGCAGTAACACACCTGCTCCCATATCTGCAGATGTTATGAGTTCTTGGAGACCCACTTTCTACTCTGTATTTGCACAGTGCAGAGCAAATGGCAGTCCAGAAGAGCAGGAGAAATAATAAAAACACTGAGGCTTCTAGTGGAAGGTGATTGTCAGCATGTTGTAACATTAGGGCACAGTTTGGGGCTGGTGTTGGCTGTAACTTTTTTCAAGTGAGTTACCTAAACTGAAAACACTGAGCAGAAGAAGGTTACTTTTTTTGAATGTCATGTTTTCCAAATCACTTCCTATTGTTTAACCCAAAGCTGTGTGCAACCAAAACTGTTCAGCTGCTAAGAGGCAATGACAAAATTAAGAAAAGATGTTGATTTTTTTTTAATGTGTGTCCCCCTCAAAAAAAAAAAAAAAAAAAGAATAAAACAAACAAACAAAAAAAAAAACAGAATCAAATATTTTCAGAAAAGTGTTGGTAATAATCGTGGTCCCATTGTTTGCCAGCCTGTGTCCTATTTTACATCCTATTAAGAGCTATGTTGAAATGACATTGCAGAATCTCCAAGGTCAGGGATGTTCTCAAAGGAAAAAGGTACGTCTCAGAAATACTGAGATAGTGTATTTTTTTGTTTTGGAAAACGCTGTCACAGTCTTACACTATCTGGGACCAGCATTGCCATGATGGGAGCAGCCAAAGGTAGGAGCTGGAATTTAAACTGTTAATTCATGTTTTCTGGAGAAATGAGAAAGTTTCCACCAGAGATACCCTTCCTCAGTACAGATACTACAACAAATTCAGCTTAATTTAGGGGGAGGAGGACCTAGTCTCGGAGTACCCTCTGCTGCCAGATGTGGATCCCAAATAACCTCTCTGCTGAAAGACCTCTCCCCAAGGAGGACTGGCCTGTGCTACCACCATGTCTGGGCCTGTGCTATCACCCATGTACTGGGTAGAATGGGTGCCTTTATGCTCAAAAGATTTTTCATTCATTGTTACACTGGACTTCCCTGAGCCAACCTGCCATCAGCTGCGACCAGATGGGAGCCAGTTTTGCAGCTCATTGGTTTATTTGGGAAGTGAAGGCTGAATTCCCTTTCCTTTGCCATGCAAACATTGTTTGAGGATGTCTTCTGTGCAACTATATCTATCTTTTAGGATGGGGTTGGGAGCTGTTTTTTATAGGTCCTTCATTTTTGCTTTTGTATTCCTTCTACCTTTTAAGTATCCTTTGTCTTGGCTGCACTGCTTTTCATGCTCTGATTGTGTAGACTAGGAGGTAGCGGGCTTCTGCCAAGGCCTGTGGAACTTGAAGCAATGCAGGAGGTGACCCAGGGACAAAGTAATTTCTAATTTCTCTTGCTGCCAGCTTCTTCTGACACCAGAGAAAATCGCCACAAAGCTCTTTCCAATCAGGAAATCTAGAAGAAGCTTCTGAAATGGATATCATGACTATTCCTGGATCATGTTGCCATATTCTCACAGGAACACGTTTCCCTTTTTTCACTCAGCCTATGCTTGGTTTTCTTGGGTAGTGACTTCAGGTTGTTTTGACCATCATGTCTGCACCAACCTATATTCCAGGCCAAATGTCAGATCATGCTCAAGTGGAGATGGGGGTATACAGTTCTAAATGCACCATTGCCCACTTAGCTTCCTATGGACCTCAGAGCATGGGAAAAAAAACCAGATCTGCTTGGGTTGTCTTCAGCAGGCAGATGGAATGACGCATGTGGAATGACGGTCTGAAATAGTCATCTGTGCTGTGCTGGAAGGAAAAATTAGTATGACCAATATTTCCCAAAGAAAGGAATAATTAATACGACCAACCTGGCTGTGGTGATGCATACCCCACCTTTCCATCAGTGAAGGAATATACTACCTAGCCACTGGACTTGATGCCATTAGTCCTAATGGTTTTTAAACAGTGACACCATTTCTGGTTCTGCACCCTTCCAGCTCCTCCATTGCACTCGTGGTTGTGAGACAGGTGACAGCAGTAGAAGGCTCATGAGTTCCATAACCCCAGCTGGGCAGTCCTTGGACATGGGACAGGTCGTACACTGAGATGGCCCTACAAAGGATGGAGACCATGGAGGGTAAGGACCAAGGATATGCAGCATGCAGTCAAGAGCTCAGAGCCTTCGAATTTCCCTGCATCATTGGCTTCCCCTCCCTCCTCATTGCAGAGCAGCTTTGCTGTCCTGGCTTGGGACAGCCGGACACACGCACGCCTTAGCAATCTTGACAAACACAGCCGGCTGGGGTGCATTACATCAGCGCTGGGTGGGGTGGCCCGACCGAAACAGCCTCCAGACAGTGCAGGATGTGAACCACTCCACTGCTACACTCCAGTCAGGGCTGTGCATCCAGAGATCTCACACAGACAGCCCTCATGCTGAATTATCCCTCCCTCTCTCTCTTCTGCTTTTCTTTTAACCTCTTGCTTCTAAAGTGGTTTCTAAAATAAGCCCAAGTTAGGAACAGCTGAGAAAGCCGTTTGCTATGAGACGGGCTGGATGCTACAGGCTCTTGTTTTGCTTTTTAAGCCTAAACATTTCCCCCCCTCCACTTCTGCAGTTCAACTCTAGTTTTTAATAGTCCTTGTCATGATGGAAAGTGCCAGACTCCAGCTGTCCTTCCCAAACCTCTGGGAGAGGCCTGGTTACATCTAGTTCTCATAAATCTTGAATCCAGTTCTAGCAAGTCTTTAAGCCTGACCACTGTGCTGCCTGGACAGTCCATGATTGAAAACAGGAGCAGAAGAAGAAAAGAGGAAAGGGGGAAATAGAGAAAAGATTGTGTGTGCTTGTAGGCTGCTTCAGGAGCAGCCAAGAAGAACAGTGTCTAAGTCACATCAAGATCATAGTGAGGGTGTTCTGTAGAGCCCCTATCTCATCTTATAAACAACTCATGGCAGAGGGCTGATGGAGAGGGATTGCTTGGGAAAGCAAAGGTGCAATTCACCTGGCTTGTTCAAGAAAGGGCTGGGAAAGTGTTCTTCTGCCAGGAACTTTGAGGACCAGTTTAACCAAGATATAGAGATCCTAGATCCCTCAAGGATCTTCAGCTGTGACAAACTGGTCTGTGCTCCACATGTCTGAGTTATGCCTCCTGTGGATTTAGCCTTCATGGTCGCAAAAGAGAAAAAGAGAAAAGAGAATAAAAGTAAATTAAAAAATACATACTGTTTTAGGAAATACACACCCATTAGTTCAAGTACATGTCTGTCCCAGTCCTTGGTAAGGAAAGAGAGTGTGTTTAACCTCCACAGAGCATTAGCATCACTGAACTGGTTTATGCCTTGAGGGACAGCCCTGAGATGTGGAATGCTGGGCTAGCCCTATGGGCCCAGGCATCTGACATGCATGGAGACGGGTTGGTGTTACCAGCATTGGTAGGGACCTGCTGCACTCAACACTTCAAAACCCATGGTGTTGTATAAGAGAACATCTACACAGGTGCTAGCTACTCCTGGGGTCAGACTTTTTTGTAACTGACTGGCCAAGAAGTCTGGGATGATATCAGAAACACTAGGGGTTCAATGGTGGAGAAAATTAAACATTTCCATATAGACTAGATAGAATCCATGCCTTGGCCCAGAAATCACAGCTGGCTTGGCCTTGAAGTGCCTGGGCGTATCTTGGGGAGGATTGCTGCCAGGGCCAGGCAGAGGCTTGGGCTCACATGGGCACATGCAAAATGATGGATAGAACTCTTCCACAGGCAATGGCTTTGGGTTATGGGTGTTAACCTTAGGCTTTTCCCAACAAAAGCACCAGGAATGCCAGGGCCACCTTGAGTGTCAAAGATCTTCTGTCCTCTGTAGGTAAATGGACTCTTCAGAATTTTGGTCCTGCCATCAGCCTGACTCTCTCAAGAGACTGGGAAATCCCTCTCTCACTTCCGGTAAAGATACAACTCTGGAATTACTTTATTGCAGGTTATTAATGGCAAAAGGCTCCTCTTCAGTTTGAAGAAGGAGCTTGTTAAATTGGTTGGTGGGATTATGTTTTATAATCACCATATGGCACTCTGGGAAGCTATTCCCAGACCTCTGCAGTCTTTACTACAGATGTGCCAAGAGGCAAGAAATGATAAAGATATTGCTATGTGTCCCACTTTCTCAGTGACTTCGAGTGGAATCAGGAGTTCTACATTTCTTACTTGGGAATAAGATAGTGTCGTGGTTCCAGATCAGTCAGCCACATAACTAAGGTATAACACAAGCCACCAATCATTACCATATAGTACAATGAAACAAGAACCTTAGCCCAAGACCCCCAGCCAATAAAAACTAACACAGCAAATACTGGCTGTAAGTAAGGTAGGACATGCTGAAATTGTGAGATCAAGAGCAAAAACTTTGAGAGCCAACAAATCAGCACTGTGATGAGTGACTATTAACCTGAAACAATAAATGCTTATCACAAATACAATTGGACATACTCTGGTCAGCTCTGTTGTTATCTCAACCTTTCATGCCCCACATTGGGTGCCAAAAAGAACTGTTGTGTTTTAATCTCAGTCAGCCATGCAGCCTTTCTCTCACTTCCCCTGTTTCGTCCCCCCTGCTCCCAGAGGGATGAGGAGGAGAATCGAAAGAATGTAACTCCCACAGATTGAGATAAGAACAGTCCAGTAACTGCAGTATAACAAACCACTATTGCTACCACCAATAATAATAATGATAAAGGAAATAACAAGGGAAGAGAATACATCCGCTCACCACCTGCTGACCTATACCCAGCCCAACAGAACAGTGATCTAACCCTTCTGGGTAACTGCCCTCAGTTTATGCAGTGGGCATGACATGTTGTGGTATGGAATACCTCTTTGGTCAGTTTGGGTCAGGTGTTCTGTCTCTGCTTCCTTCTGGATTCCCCTCCTCCCTGGCAAAGCATGAGACTCAGAAAGTCCTTGGTCAGAGTAAACATTACTGAGCAGCACTAAAACCATCAGTGTTATCAGCGCTGTTCCCAGGCTGAAAGTCATTACACAGCACTGTACCAGCTACTAAGAAGGAGAAAAACGACTGCTACTGCTGAACTCAGGACAGATAGAAAATAGCAAATGACTACTCCAGCAGATAAAATGTCCAGAACAGCACTACACTTCCTTTCATATAGTGGGATGGATTGAAACCTTGGCCAAATTCATCATCATCATTCATGCAAACTTTTGTAGTTTGCATCCATGTGGGAGGTTTCTGGAATCAGCACAGGGAAAGGAAAAGAAGAAAGGTGTAAGTTGAACACCACCTCCACACACATCCTTCAACCTTCACTCAGTTACTAGACAAAAATCCATTCCAGCAAGTAGCAAAGAGATTAGCAGTAGCATTGAATCAGGCATGTGTTCGAAGCATAGAAACCAATAACTTGGAGGAAATGTGAAAGCCAAGGGCCATGGGATGGATGGATGGTCAATGGCTTTTTAAGTATATGCCTTTCAAGGGAGCATAAACATTTGTTTCTCCAAGTGCAGCTTAACCTCATCTGACTTTTTGGGTGTCTTTTTGTTGATTTGGATGGGGCCTTTCAGAAGCACAATTTTCCATGGGTAAGCCATGCACTTAAGCAAACACATATTTAAATACTTTGATGAGCCTCCTTCCTGGATTTCCCAACATCTGCGCTTCCTTGTCTTGGAAGCCATTCGCCTCTTGGATCTGGACACTCAGTGTGCGGAAATGAATGAGAGCAGCTAAGGACAAAAATTCTGCTGTAAAGCAGTGCTCTCTGTGGTGATACAGGGCTGCTGCAGCTGGCAAGTGCTCTGCAAGAGCTGCAACCAGCCAGAGCTGCATTATTGCTCTTGCTGCATTAACTGGGACATCCCTCTGGAGAGTACAGAGAAAAGGGCAACAGGAATGGTGGAAGCCCTCAGGATGAGACACAATGCTCTTCTTCCTTTCGTCGAGAGCCTGTCCCAGAACTGTCTTGCTCCCAGACCCTTTGTGGAAGAGCAGGATAGCCAGAGTCAGGCCAGTGTAGGCTGAACAGCAAGGACAGTTTCTCTGCATGTCTCATTTATTGTCACAGACACATTTCCAGCACTGTTACTTCCCAGTATGAAATCACAGTAAGAAAACAGATTTCCCTTTGCTTAACACAGGTAGTATTACGCTAGAGAGTGTTAATGGCTTAAGCAAAGATTTTTCCACCTACAGGCAAGTGGCTGATAGTTTATCCATCTGCTGCATAAACTCGATGTTTAAATCCCAGTTTAATGGGTCATATCACCTGTGCTTTCAAAATAACTCCGAATTTTTCCCCCTGAAATACAATGCAAAGCAATGATAATTAGTAGTTGGAAGTGAAACGGATTTTCTTCAGATCAACAAACAACCAGGAGCCCATCACTTTTTCACATTAAATTGTCTTGAGTGATTTTGTTGTAGGTCAGGAGGAGGTCAGACAAGTTAGGCTTGGTCTTTTTCCTGCGTTGTCATCTCCCAGCAGGAGGAGGAAGTGTACCTCAGCAGGTGTCATAAACACCAATTTCCCAAAATTTCATAATAATTTAGGTCTAACTACAAGACACACATGGCTTTTGACTTTCCCCAGGAAGACTCTGGGGAGTGTCTGCCACTAAATCAAATAAAAAGGAGTTTGCATTGATTTTACTGCATTGGGAGGACAGGTTTTGTGTGAGGGTGCATTTTTTAATCCAGAAAATTCAGTTTAATCCCAGAAATTTATTTTAACAGTCGATATTCTAAACTCCAGGTCAATTCACTTACTACAGCATCACAGAAACAGGGAGGGGAATGACTCATGCACTTTGCTTCAGTGTGTTCATCAGGAAAAGTGACACCAATAAACTCATTTTGGGACACAGTGGCCACTTATCTTGCTGTTTCTGTCTCTGCCTCCTATGATAGAAATTACCCTCCTCAGCAGCAGTATGACCCAAAGCAAAAAGACTGAGAGAAACTTCAAAAGTTTGTGTCCTCAATTATTTTTAAGAAGGTAAAGAATGTCACAAAGCAAAGAGACCTGTTTGCTCTGGAGTTAGCAAAAGTGGCATGATTGATGGTGTCATTTTCAGAAGCAGGCATCTCATAGGAGACTCCTTGTGACCTTGCCTGGGTTGTTTATGGCTTTCAGGGGTGACTAAAATTAGGTCACTTTCTTAAAAAACCCAGTTTAGGGTTTGACTGGCAGTGTGTCTCTTTTCACTCCACTCTGCAAAGCTGCAGCACCGCGCTAGTGACATCTTTCATTCTGAAAGCCACACTGAGGTGTTTGTCCCAGTGGACCTTCATGGTTCCACTCTGCCCTTCAGTCTTAGGGGTTGCTTGACTGCCTGCAACCCTCAGCTGGGTATCTATACTTTTGTCACTAGTAAACAGCAATTTGCCTTAATGGAGGGACACAGGACTGGGACACCCGAGGTGAGGTTAACCATGATTTATTTCATCTCTGGCTGGCCCTTCAGAGGGAGCTAAGCTACCACAAAGAGGAAACATTGCTTAAATGGATGCTACAGTTATCCTTATCTCAGCTTTCTGTTGTTGCTGGTCATTAAATTATCCCACAACCCTTTACAGACAGCGCTGCTATATCCACAGCTCTATTAATAAACCTTCTTCAGCAGTAAATCCCCGTGCTTGACTCAGACTGTCAGTACCTCGTATGATTTATTCTCAATTTACCCCCATTTTCTTCATGGATTAAATGAAGCAGCCACTAGTTTTACTGCCTTCAGGACACCTCAGTGATAGTGATGACAGCCTCTAAGAGAAGGTGCTGAAGCCCCCCACTGTTTGTGGTTGTGACTATTTGCCTCTGGGTACCCCAGACTAAAGAAAATGAGGGATACAGGGCAATTGGCTGCTGTCAATGGGTATCCCAGAAGGTCCCAATGAATATGTCCACCTCCTCTGATCTTGAAAAGGGCCACAGCTCTTTGCCCCATCCCACACTATGTCCATCAGCTTCACAGCCATAGGAGCTAGAAACTGGCAGGGCTTAGGCTGATATGCCCACTTGTCAGTAGTTTTGCTCAGTGGTATGTCATGGTGGGAAAATGCTGGGGGAGCAGCCAGGCCTGGAGGCAGTGGGGTAGATGAGCATCCACAGCTGATGGATTAAACCCACAAACTGAGTGTCAGGGACTGGGACCAACATGCCAAGGAGAGCAGGCTTACTTATCCTACCAAAATTTCTTGGCTAGCAAGGGCTCTTGCAGCAGATTGTGGAGAAGCAGCTACTAAGCATGAGAATCTGGATTCAGCATCTTGCTCCCCATAGTATCTCTGGGCCCTGACCCATATGGCAGCCTCGAATGGTGGAAGCAGCTTATTCTTGCTCCATTTTAAGGACTGCAGTTCACAAAACAACTTTGCCGTAAACATGGCCAACACCACCATGTATGTGTGCAAGACTGATGCAAGCATGGCCAGTGCTGCTGCAGACATGGCCAGCACTGCCATGATCATGACCAACAGTGCCACAGTCATGACCCGCCATGAGCAGGCAGATGCCAGCACAACTGTCGGCCCAGGCATCTGCAGATGGCCCTTCAGGGCAATACTGGAATAGGAGCCCATTAAGGGACTGTGGAAAGCTACAGAGAAGTTACAGGGTCCTGGCTGATGGTGACTGTAGCCCAATGCACCAGTCCTCAGAAGGAGAGCTGGATGAGTAGGAGGCTGCTGACATCTGCTTTGGGGTCCTATCTTATTAAGGCAGAATGGCCCCACATCCTTCAGTTCATTGCTGGCTTGTTCTGTGGTGGGGGAAAGTTTAATAGCCTGTCTTGGACTGTACAACACTTAAACTCATTTTCTGGACTCCAGAGGGATTGTGGTTGGCCTGTATCATCCCTAAACACACTTTGATTCATTTTATTTCCTGGACTCCTGGGGGATACTTTTTTGGCCTGTTTTGGCCCCAAGCTGTCTTTGATTCACTTATTTCCTAGACTCCCAAGGGAGTGTGGTTGGCCTGCTTTGGCCCTGTCTTGCTGTCACTTTTCCATGCTGGTATGTAATGCATCTGCATGCTTTAGATTTCTTCACTGCTTTTGCTCTCACTGTAGGCCAAGCCTGGATGTATTTTGCAACGTTTCGGGAAAGATAAATACACTTGGTCTGTCTTCACTCATTCACCTTGCTAAGATTTTTCTGCGGCTTTTCACTCCCTTGTCTTTTCCAGCATTGCTGCATGTGAAGAAGTATAGACAGATCCTTGCTATGGAGGGGATATTAACTGCAGGATCTGCAATGAAAAGCACTCCAAGGAAGGAAAGGACCTAAAGAGGGAGAAGGTGGGAAAGAGCTACCATACATTGCCCCTCTCAAAGGTGATTTTATATTCTGGCACTCTGTGAGGTTTTGTACCTTGCCAGTGAGCCTGCCACCCTGCTCTCCCTCTGCAGGAGCAGGGCACCAAGGCTGTAAGGCTGTAAGGAGATGGCCTTGGTCATGTCAATCCTGATGGTGACTGGCTGATCCACTGAGCAAGTCCCAGGGGAGGCACAAGACTATCTCTGCCAGTATCTCGTGAGTGACCTGGTATTGCACAGCCTTCCCTCCAGACCCATGGACTGAGGAGCTGCCATGGCTGATGGCTTCTGCTCAGCACACATAGAAGCAAGAACATAAAGCACATAAAGCCTTACACACTACTCATATGTTGGCACCACTGATGTTCCTGCCCTATGTTACCTTATACAGCTCATATATGAATGACTATAGACATGTCCCTGCCTGGTCTCTGTTATAATGGAATGGCAGCCCTTCCTCTTCACAAAACTACAACCCCAGTGTACTAGGCAGGAAGCTGATGCACAGATGACCCTCACTTTGTGAAGAAGCTGTGAGAAGCAAAACTCAATGATGTTTAAAAGAAAAAGAATTAATCTGATGATGTCATCTTACCTTTACGGCAACAACCTCAGTGGTGACTTCCCAGTCACAAACCAGTCTGTCACTGGAAGAGGGTCAGAACAAGCTGAAGATGTGAGGCTATTGCTATCATCCTACCCCTACTACCTCTTCATGGACAGCTGTTGGACTTCTTCAGCCATCTCTTTGTTAGTGTTTGCCATGCTGAGCCTCGGCTTGTACCAACTTCCCTTGTCCTGGCAGAGGATGCTGCCAGCACACAGGGCTGTGACCACTGGTTGAAAAAACAGCTGGGGGTTTGGCTTGCCTGTTAGAAATCCAGCCTCCCTTGGACAGCCCATGATGGTGTCCAGTGCTGACAATCTGTAACTCTACAACTACATTTTGGTCTTTGCTCCTGAATTTTGAAGGGAATTTGTCAGAATACACATAGGCTTCTCCCCCAGTAAAGTCCTGAAGTGCGAAGCTACATGCAGCTACATCTGTGCCCTCCAGAGTGTACATAAGAATAAAGTCTTACTTTCAGTAATGAGAATACTTATGAGAGCTGCAACAACAGACCTGTTTCATTTCTTTTATAATTTATAAATATCACCACAGTGCAAACTCATCAGATATCCCAACAGAATTGTGTTGCTTTCCATATAGATTGTCTGGAGAGATATGTTTCAGCACAGAATCTATTGTTTAAAATAGATATTACTTACAATATAAATACAATTCATTTTCTGTGCAACTCCCTTTATCAAGATCTAATTTCAGAGCCTAAGCAAGAAAGAAATCCAATAAATTCAAGAGCCTGTTAATAGCATGAGGAGAAGGCAGCTCTTCACTGAGTAAGCAAGTTTCATTGTCCAATTGTCCTAGGAAATTTAAAGCAGAATGTGTTTTTGACAGCTTCGTTAATGTGACTTTTTTTCCCCTGCCAGAAATTCAAGTTTAATTGAGACATAGTGTTGAACTTCAAATGTTTCCCTGAGACTTGAATAGAGAACTTGATGAAGCATGTAATGTGGCATAACCTCCCAATTATTCATACGTTTAGATAACTATAATCACACAACTCCTATCACAGCAAGAAGGTTATTCAAGGCAGATATTGGCAGGGGCTAATGGACAGCATATTGCAAGGGCAAGGAGCGTTTAGAAGGAAACATTAATCAGAATTTGGTAGCAAAGTCATCAATCATAGCTTAACAAAGCTGTCACTCACTGCTGCAGTCCCAGGACCTCTATCAACTTAGAGTTCAACTCAGCAGTCTCCAAGAACAGAACATAGCAAAGAAGAAATGCATTGCTTTAGTGTGACTGTCCCCAGGATACCCAGCCTTTTGCAGCATGGTTTGTCTAGCAAAAGAATTAATCACCAGAATTTGCGGTAATTGGGGCATGGATTTTTCAGTCAAATAACATCACTTTTTATTATTACTATTTGATTCTTTCTTGCTCTGGGTTTGAGAAATTCAGCTGCATTCTGCTACTGAAAATTATTCTAGCCTGGATCTTTTCTAACTGCTTGCTGAAGCACCCCTAGCAAATTCTGACACGTAAGGAGAGAAATGTACCACAGAAACTCAGCAAGCCAATAAAAGGTGGTGATTATTTCCATTTAGTGGGCACTCATTAGACTTCAGCTGGGATGCAGTGTCTAGGTCTAGGTTTGGGTCCTCAATACAAGTGAAATGATGACAAACTGGACTGAGTTTAGCAGATGGTCATCAAAATGGGCTGGAGTTCATCCTATAGGGATGCAGTAGGATCAGACCTTGTTATGGCTGGGAAGAGATAGTTCATAAGGGGACTTAATATCAGCCAGGAATTTGAAGAGTGAAGTCCTGGAGGTTTTCTGGATGTTTTCTGGTAAAGCTGTGAGCAAACTAATGTGACTTCAGTCCCTCCTGGCCTGAACAGTTCTGCAGTTCAATGGGTGAAGGAAAAATAAAACAAAGGCTGCTGCAAACATGTTCTTCATGCTTTCAGGGGGTGGAACACAGGATAAGTGTTCAAATGGCAGCAAGGAAGGCTGAAGTTTGGGATCAGGACACTCAATGCCTTTGCCTAAGAGATAACTTGGAGATTGCACTATATCCCATGTACATAGGCTCCAGAGCATCTGGGAGTGCAGTTGCCTTTGTCCAAGTAGCTTTCTCAGTTTCTTCAGACATGTCTCTCATCCTAGCTTAAAACCAGTCAGCTAGTCCTGACTGGTTCAAACTAAAACTGGGAAAGTTCAGGTTAGATATAAGGAAGAAGTTCTTTACTGTGAGGGTAGTGAAGCACTGGAATGAGTTCCTCAAGGAAGTTTTGAATGCTCAATCCCTGTCATGTTCAAGGCCAGGTTGGACTCAGTCTTGGGTGACATGGCGTGTGGTATCCCTGTCCATGGCAAGGGGGTTGGAACTAGATGATCTTAAGGTCCTTTCCAAACCTAACTGTTCTAAGTATGCTATGACATTGTTCCTGGGCAAGGGCAGCTCTTCTGGGAGACGTTTATGTTTCATCCTTTGATGCAAATATTTGTGCAGACTCCATACACATTCTTACCAAATCAGGCTCTCTAGTCATCTGCTCTTCTGCTTTAAGATCCTACCTCTTGCACTATTTTATCTTAATCAACAATATTTTGTCACATATGCCAAGTTCTGTACCCATCATCTTCTCAATTTCAGCTGTAGGAGGGTACCTCTGTCAAGGGTTTCATCTAGGGCACAGCTGCAAAGCTGTAAAGGAATGGGGCTTTTCTTTCATCCTCCAGAGTTGGCTTGAATCTGCAGTGCTTCTGCACGTTAAAGAGTCGGAGGTGAGAGGTTGCTGGGTGCCCAAGGAACATAAGAACTTCAAATGAGTTCCTGAAGACTCAGACTTTCTGTGTGCTCCCTGTATAGTCCTGAGTTGGCTAAGACACAGTTTTTTTGACAGCACTGAAGCACATGGAAACCTTGATCCACCCAACATATAATGCTGAAAAACTTCATGCTTTGGGTGCATAAAGTTTTCCACATAAACAGGTGGGAGTCTGGCATGGCTGTCATGATTTGAGGCCAGAGCATGGTGTTTTTTAACACTGCATGGAAAACCTTGGGTGCTGGCTGTCTTGTGAGGGGTCAAGTGAGTCATTATTTTCATTGGCTTTCCTCTGGCCAGGGTAACCCTAAGAGGTTTGTACCTCCTGAGCCACCTACGTCCCCCTCTTTCCTCTGGCAGGCACAGCTGCAAGCCAGAAGAAGTCCCTCCTGTGCTGCTGTGCAAGACTGAATAGGGACAGTTCCTGTGGAAGGGATGACCCCAGCACTGCCAGTCTCCTCTGTATATTCGATCAGGAGCAGAAAAATTGGCATGATAGTTGGTTTGCTCTGTTATCAAATTGCCAAGATCTGGTGTCTCTAATTTCTTAGAAACTGCAACCCTCAGCATCATCTGAGTCATTCTAAAAGAGAAAACCACGAGCATGGTGAGTCTGTGTCTGATCTGGGCTGCAGAGTTGACTTTATAGCAGGGTGACACTGCTGCTGGCACATAGTGTGAAACAAAAGAACTCCTGGGGTTCAGTCACAGCCTGCTCAAATCATATCCATCCTTCAGGTTTCCCCTCCACTAAGGCAAGGTAAAAGAAAAATCTCCTGAGAGAAGACTTAACATGCATCCTTTGCTTTCTGGATCGATTGGTGAATCTGGGGCTTTCTCCAGTTGCTGCCTTTGCTTTTCTTGTAGCTGTTAGCCTGTAGCAATGGAAAAGCTACCTGAGGAGCTTTGGAGACAGAGAGCCTGCAGTTGATGGTGTTGGCATGAGGCTGAGGTTTTTGGTTGTGATAGACAGGGGACCTTGCATCAGCTGGTTGCATTATCCAGAGGCAAACTACAAGCCAAATGAGCTCCGGATTGCAAAGAGACTGAAGGATCTGTGACACTTTGACCATGCCCACGATTTGGAAGTCCCATGGTTGTGTGGGAACCAGCACACCCTCTTTCCCCTCAACCCCCTATGGGGTGGAGGAGTGTAAAGACCATACGGATGGGAATCAATACGGCACAAGCAGATGGTTCTGCCCGTAATTTGCAACTGTGCTAACACAAAGAACAACCACAGCCAAGCAAAGTCAGCAGTGCCATGATACAGAATTAGGAGTGAGGTTTGTAAGCCAGGCAGGTCCCATGGGCTTTCCCCCTGTGCTGCAGTACTCTCTGGGTTTTGGGTCCAGGAAAGACGGAGGCACTCAGAGATGCTTCAGATAGGAGCAGCAATGATATAGGACACATCACCCACAGGGAAAGGTGGAAAGGTCTTGGGTCGTTCGTGAGTCCAAGTGCCTAAATCTCTCTCTGGGGCTGCAGTAGGTGGTTTGAACATGGCCCAAATCCTGCCCTGTGCTGTGGTTGGACAGGTGCTGGCAGGATGCCAGTTGGACATGGAGCTGCCCTGGTGGTGCGGAGCCAAGAGGCACTCAGACTGCCTGGAGGGACATGGTGAAGGCTTCCCAGCCTGGGGCTTGCCAGCTTGCATGGCCAGCAGCATCCAAGGGAGGGACCTGGGCTTGAGCCCATTCGGTCTCCTTGAACCTCCCCAGGCCAATGGGCCAGATACATCAGACAGCCAGGTCAAACAGGGACAGCTTTTACCATGAGCCAAAGCTCCTCCTTACACCTTCTTGAGTGGAAATGAGAAGCTTTGACTGCTCTCCCACCACACCCACAAGGGGAAGGGAGGGGACAGGGTGGGGAATCCTTATTTTAGCCATTAGCTGATGGGGAATTTACAAAGGAAGACTGAGCTCAAAACGCCACAGCTTCTTACTGTAGAAGTAGCCAGGGTGAGGAAAATGGCATGTACTCCAGGGCTATGACAGAGAGGAGAAAACCCTCTTTGGTGATTCTTCCAGGATGAGATCCCATGACCCATACACAGACTGATTTCTCACTTCATGACACTTCTGACCTCCGTGGACTTTCTTTGGGTTTTTTTTTTAGATCATCTACAGGCCACAGCTGCAGCTTTTTACTACAGCTAATGGATGAAAACCAGCTCCCTCATGGAAAGAATCCACACTTGGGAAGGAGGTTGCATGACAAGATCAGCAGTGCCAAAGGAGACTGCAAAGGTATATGGGGATGTCCCCCTCCATTCCCACGAATGAACATTAGATTCTTTTGCCTAACTCTTACACTTGGAAACCATGTTCACAATGATTTTTAATTAGCAGCTACTTTGGGCCAGAAAGTCTTCCATCCCGAGCTTTTTTATTTTGCACTTTGCAGGTTGTGGCTCTGGAAAGCTGCTTTGCTTATCTGGTGGCAGACTGAGAACATGTCCCAACCAACCTACAGCACGAGCCACCAATGCTCACTGCTCCTTCTGTTTGTTGATATATCCCAGAGAAATCACGTGAATGGTTCCTGCACTGTTATTGTTCCAGGGCTCATGATGGAGTATAACATTACATGAAACCTGGGCTGTTTATTTAAACAGAGAGGGTCCCACCAGGGTCACAACTTGACGTCTCATTTCCCACCCACTTGATGGTGCTGTGGGGAGACCAGAGGCTTGTGTTTGAGATGCTTTCATATCAAACACAGTAGGCAGAGAGGAAAAGCTGATTTAGAGGAACTTAGAAAGAACAAAGCCAAGCCACACTTCTTGCACCAGGCCCATCTTGGGAAAATGTCTCCTGATGCTATAAGTTACAGATCAAGGCATTTATAAAGAGAGAGTGAATGTGAAAAGCTTTTAAAACCCTTTCAAAAACTGTCATGAAAAGCCCTTGTCCAGCTTTCTAGCCACTGTGGACTGATCTAGCATCTTGGAGGTTGTATATGTAAGCTGACTTACCCCAAGTAGGGTCTGCTCCCTCCCCTGCCCCTAGCATTCAGTGATGACTTCCCCTTTCCAAAGCACCCTCACAGGTGGCCTCAAGCCATGCAAGACACAAAAAAATGGGGTTGGACATAGAATCAGAAATCGTTTAGATTGGAAAAGACTTTTAAGATCATTGAGTCTAACTGTTTACCTTGCACTGCCCAGTCCACCAATAAACCATGTCCCTAACTATGTCTTGCTTGGCAAGCTGTGACCCCAAAGCAGAGGATTTGCCCTTGGAAACAGATGGAAGAGATACATCAGGATGGTCCCCCTGTTGCAATACAAGGTTCTGCAACCCAGTGAGAGAAATGGTCCAGCTGCTCCTAGGTGGCCCTACCACTGTGTCTGACCCTATACCTGTGCCCTGCCATACTGCACGTGGAAGACATCCTAGGAGATAACACAACAGAGGACATGGGGTATCCAAAAGGAAGAGCCGCTCATCAGCAGGTGGCCAAGGGTTGGGCATCAAGAGCCTGCCCCTATTTGGGCTCTGTCATGTATGTGCTTGGTGACCTTGAGTATAACTCTGGATCCCTGTCTCGCCCCTCACCCCTTGCCTTGCCGTGGATGTTTTTGGAGCAGCCTTTCTCTCACTAGGTGTTTGTAGAGTGACTTGTGTAACTTGACGATGATTTTCAGCTCCCAAGGTAAAGTCTGCAGTAATCTAATGCAACAAGCAGTGTGACAGAAACCAAACAAGAGTATCAAAAATAGAGAAGTCCTTTCAAAGGAGGAAGGAAAAGCCTACTGATTTTTTTGTCATAATGAAGTTTATCCTGGATTTGCTTTAGTGTAGAGGAAAGGCAGGGAACAGTGATCTGTTAGCAGAGGTTGTGTTACAGGCTCATGTAATGAGGGGAGAACGCGTTGCTTTGTGTGTGTTTGGGTTTAACGAGCAAAGAAGGCAAAGATTTCTTCAAAGATACCAAGCCCAAGTACACCACAGCTGGGAAACACACATGAGCAATAGCTTTCACATGCTAACAAATAAAAGATCCTTGCAAAACAGATGCTGAGGTTTGTGGGGCTGGCACAGGCTCACTGCTGGCAGGGAGTTAACTCACAGAAAACTGAAAAGTTCAGATATAGAAGAGTATCTAGAGACCGTTTGTTCATAAACACAGCAACCTGCTTTAAACCCTGCCTAAGCTGAACTGCCAGAGTCATTCCTTGCAGAGTTTCTACAAGAGAGAAGGCAGATATGCAATTCTTCTGCAGCCCATGCTCTAGAGAAATAATTAAACAGTTTTTCTTAACCTCTTGAACTTTTCATTTATTATTGCCATCCATTATGTCTACCTTCTCAAATAGCAGGATGCTGAGAGCCAGCTCCAGAGGTCAAGGGTTTATTGTTTAATGGAGATAGAACATTCTGTAAATTGCAGAAAGTCACAATGTTTAGAAGAGAAGCTTCTGGTGTACTGAATCTTTTCAATTTAACAAACAGTGAGCTTTGACATATGTTCTTCCTCCATAGCAGGAAATTTGGGATAAGTGCAGTACTGGCATGGACATGTTACCAAATCCTTCCTGTAAACCAAATGACATCTGCATTCAAATAAAAACATTCCTTGCACCAAATACCAGGAAATACTAAAAGTATCACTATTCTTCTAAGGTCATGCTAAAATGAAGTTTTTGGCTTTTAGAACACAAAGTAAGTTTGTACAGGGCCAAGACGTTTTGTTCAACACACATTTGCTGTTACAAATCCCAAGAGATGTCCTTCTGAGTCAAATATGTGCATGTGTCTGTAGAATTTTGCAAGCATTTAATCTTCTTCATATGAAAAAAGAATAAATATTTTAGGAGTGTGGACTTACATTAACAAATATTGCTGTTGCCTTTGTTTTTACTAGTGCTCTGCTTTTCAAAGGCAGAAAAAGGATTTGCTTAAAACAAAGCAAACATCCTCAAAATGCACTGTGCCAAAATAATCAAGGGAATAAATACCTGAGATTTACAAAATATGAATATTCTTTGGTAAATAAACTGAAGCAAGAATGGGCAGGGAGAGAACACTGCTGTAGTGATGGGGAGAGGGTGCAGAGTGTAAACACTTTCAGAGATGGCAAATCAAGAACATTTAGAGAAAATATATGTATGCAGAGCAGATTCTTCCTTCTCATGTTACTTTCAGGGGATTTTACTGCTGATAGTTAACGCCACATAAAACCTTTTGAATATTATGCCAGCAGATGAAAAACTACAATGGCAGAAACAGCTTCCCATGGATAATTAGCATAAATATCTGCTTAAAGCTGAGTAATTTGTTCACTGCACAGGATGTACTTCAGCAGTTTTATGAGCTAAAAAACACAGGGAATGTTTTGAATGACTTACATTTGAAACAGCGCAGGCAGACACCAGGCTCTTTTCAGCGACTGCCACACAAAAAAGTCTACTCTGAGTGAATGAGTGACCATTACCACCAAGCTCAGGGCCAGACATCCCTGAGAGGCTTCGCCCAGACACATCCCTGCAGCTTCCCACTCAAAGGAACATTTTCATTTGCTGGGAGGACTGGAAGATCCAGACACTGAAATGGAAAGGAAAAAAGAAAATGAGGATAAAAAAGAAAATTGAGGGGAAAAAAAAAATAAAATCAGTGTTTTCCAATGTTATTTGCAAAAAATATGGACTTTCCAAAACGGTGACCTTCTCCAAAAGGTTGTTTGAAAGAAAGGTCATATCTTTCAACAGGAACTGCGTTTGACAGGCATGGCTTGAAAAGGCACCTGGGAGGGTAGCATTGGCTCTGGGGCAGGTCCAGTGAGACTCCCCGTGTTTATGTCATTCCCACTTCCAGCACCCAAGTAGGCTTCCTTGGTGAATCCCTCTCCTCCAGGGCTAGAAACTGGCGTTTTTTCGGTCTGTGTTTTCAGAGCCATGGCATCTCCGTAAGCTATCCCCAGCTCCTGCTAAGGCAAAGGGGTTGAGAGGAGCTAAAGGACCACATAGGAACAACCTGAAGGGGAGATGGTGGATGATCCTGTAAACCTCGTGCAAGTCCAAGACCTGGAAGAGAGCCTGAAAAGGACCTGATGAAACTGTGGGTGGAGAACAACTCAGCCTTGTAGCCTACAGGAGGACAGTACAGATGAAATCACACAGATATTAATGGAGGCCTTAACCCACTAAGAAGATTGCTCATTTCAGTCAGATTCCCCACCTGGCCTTGAACTTGTTCGTGATGCCTTTAGATTCATCTGTACCTCCTGTGAGTGATACCACTGCCCTGGAGGGTCCTAGGCAGGACAATTCAACAGCATCTAAGGAGGGCTGAAGCAATCAGAAATGCATATACCTTGATCTTTTACAGCACACATTGATTTACACTGGCTCCAAGTACTGCTGAACTCATCAGGAACCTTATATCATCTTGATACCTGTGCACACCTGGCCTTTAATCCCTATGATCTCCATCCTGGACCTAACAACAAGATTTGAGGGGGGTGAACTGCACGTGCACAAATGAAAAAAATCTCTTCTGTTCTCAAGGTTATATTCTTCTTCTATTTTTAATTATTTTTTTAAAAAATGTTGCAATACAAGCAGCGGAAAGGGAAACTAGAAAAAGTCTCTATTGCCTACTAGAAATTTCTAATGTAGGCAGTATGACTGCTCTGTTCCACTGTGTGACTTGGAATTGCCTATCAAGAGACAGGTCATAAGGATGCAGCAAGGCACATCAGGGATATGATCAAAATACATCCAAGCAGGGAGTCCCTAAGGAGAGATCTGAGGTCAGCAGTGGCCATTCACCTGCTTGCAAGTCTTCTAGGTGCTCCAATCTACCTAGACATGTCAAGGATCCCCAAAACCTTTCTGGTTTTGATCCATTTGTTATCACAACAGAAGTCTCCCACTGGCTTAGATACAGCAAAACACACCACTGCCAGCCTGGGCTGGCCCCAAAGAGTTGCCCATGTGCTTCAGCCTTGATGGAGCAGCTCAGCTGGTGGCAACTTGTAGGGAAACCCCCCATCCAGGTTGTAACCTTGAGGTACTGCTGGAGGCAATCGTCTTCCTGCTGTGTTAAACCCCAGCACTGGTCTGCAGCTTTCTTTCCAAATGAGAGCTTGGAGCTGTTATTCAGACCTTATATTTAGAAAAATGTGGGAAAAGAACTAGATCCATTTCAGGGTTTGTATTTTTGTTGGCAGGATATCTGGTATCATTATAGAGAGCAAACCCAGGGTTTTTCTTTTTTTCTTTTTTCTTTTCTTCCCCCCCCCCCCAAATTATGCATTTTCTTGCCAGAAACATATAGAAGAAGTGGGATCTGATGGGGGCAATTTGTGGGTGAGAAGCCTGAGGGAGCAGAAAAATTATTTCATCTTCACATCCTTGTTGCGCTCAGATGTGAGCCCAGGGCAGAGAGGACTCCAGAGATCTTGTCCATTATCCCACCTCATGGCAGAGTCAGCCTGACCTGGTGATAGAGACAGAACATTCTTCCCAGATACTGTCATCTTGATTTGGTTCTCAACCCTGTTAGAAAGCTCCCTGAGTTTGCTGTGAAATTCATCCAGGATTGCCTTTCCTGCCAATGACGGATGTAGGGGACAGATTATTCTTTCCCTTTGCTGCCATGTACAGCCCCAGCGAGCTAAACAGCATGACAGAACGCTCCCAAAGAATTTGCAAAGCAAACCAGGTTTGCCTGACCACTTTGAACACCAGCACATAGTAGCAAGGTGTGATTCATTTTGGGGGTGAGTTTTTGCAGCAATCTGGTATTTGCTACATTTGCAGCAGACCAGGGAATATCACCCAACAGCACATTTAAGGACAAAACCCTGGCAGGCGATTTGATATACATACTCTGGCAAACATACTTGTGTGTCACTGTTTAAGAGACTGCAAGACATCTGCTCTGCCAGAAGTTGTGGCAAGGATCTTGCAGATGGGTCAGCAGACAGCAGGATGGAAAAATGCAATGATCATGAGAAAATAACACCCACCCTTTTCCACTCCTTAAGAGTTAGCAAAATGACCACCAAAATACTGGATCACAAGCTTAAAAAGCAGACAGGGAACCTTTGGGAAAAGCTGGCTAGTCTCTGGCAACAAGGACTCATCATGTGTTGCTCACTAAGCTGTCAAGGACTTGTCCTGCTATCGCTCAGTCCTCAGAAGGTCAACGACTGGATTTGCTTATCACCCAGAGGCACTTTGGCTAATTGGCACCCCTGGTGACAGGGTGGATTGATGGTCTCCCAGCAAAACCTTTCATGGCAAGCCCAGGAAGGACACAAAGCTTGCCCTCACCCTCCCCTGTCTGTCTTTTACAGAAATAGGAGGCATGGGGAAGGACTCATGGGGAATGGATGGGTGTAACATCATGAATGTCTAGGCAGCCTACAATGAGAGAAGAGTAGGAGAGCAGCTTTGAACTTGCCTATTCATGTGTTCATGCCTGGGGGATGCTGTGCTGCCTGAAGATGGCACATGTTGCCTTGTACTGGCCCTGTAATGGTGTGACAGAGGTGAGGCAGCACCAGGACAGTATCTATTCTCTTTAGATGGTGCTTTGTTGGCTTCAAGGTAGCTCAAGTGCCTCCATGTAGCACTTCCCTATGGAACACAAGTGGGTTAAGGTGGTCTCTAAAGTGACTGAGACCATTGCTCCAGGCTTAGTGCCTTTCTCATGCAGCATGGAGAGATGCTATGATGAGAGGAAGATACCAAAGCAACATCTCCAAGCCTGGTTTTCCCTCTTGCAACTCCTGTTGTGCTGAAGGATAGGCTTCTCTGGACACTTTGCTTCTCCAGAGAAAGACTCTATTGGTGATCACTGAAAAGGACCATATGTTACCTTTTAGATCCCTATTGGCTCTAATTTCCTTTATTCTTTGATCCAACTCCCTTTAAAAATTCCCATATTTAACTCCTCTTGGGTGGTCCTCAGGGAAGGCTTTGCTATTTCTAACCTTTTTTTGCTTTTTCAGGGCTCGTGCCCAATGGCATATTCCCGCTCCTTTATATGGTAGGAGGAAAACAAGATATGATCCCTCCCAGGTCTGGGAGATGGTTTCTACAGGGGAGATTTGGTAAGACCCTTTCTATACTTTAAGTCCACCAGGTTAGGCAATTCAAACATCCTAAAATACTCTTCTTTGCCCTCAGAGAGCCAAACTTCTCATTTCTGCCTGAAGCTCTCCCTTGGTTTTGCATACATCTTAATTTTTGCATTCTCAAAACCAGTTATTTGTTGGATGGGGCTGGTGGGGCTGTAACTTGTACCCACTTTCCAAGAGTATCTCCCCAGAACTGGAGGGACTCATGGAGCAATCCCACATGCATACGCCTCTTGTGTGTTCATACTTGCTTGCACAGTCACCACTTCATGTGCAAGCCCTGATGGCCCAAGCTCACAGCATACACATGGTGTTAGTGACCAGGATCCATCATCTGCTTTGGCAAACTGCCTCAAATCCAAAGACAAATTCTTGCTTTAAGCAAATAGAAATGTTCAGAACATACCAGATTTCATGTTGGAAATCAGAGCCATATTCTTCAGAACTCCAGCCCTTTGTTCAGATGCCCTTTGGAGACCTCCTGCAAATACCTCACTTGGACTTCCAGATGCTAGAAATTAGTTCTATTTTTTAATTCTGTGCCACAAATTCTAAATTTTGGAATGTGAACTTCCCTGTGCGGTCCCTGGCTCCTAGAGAGTATAAATACATGTGAAGTTGCAACAGACATCGATAAAAGTTTGAGGGCAAACCAGCAGCTTTTCAAAGCCTTCTCTGGATAATTTATCCTAGACTGGCGAATAGCCACAAACACAATGGTGGAGAAAGAGGCTGCTTTTGATTTAGCTGATGCTTAGGTGTGAATGAAAAGGAGAGATATGTGATTAATCATTGGAAGCAGGGAGATGGTATTATTTTGATTCATACTTGACAAGTTTTCTAGGAATGCTGAACTCAAGTAGAAATGTATGGTGGACCCAGCTGTTCAAACAGTGTGATTAATTAAACTGATTCCATGTGAAAAACAACACTGACTCTCACTCTCAAATTGCAAATCATTTTCAATATTTTGGGGAAGGGCCAGCCGAGTTTTATTAATTGCTTTGGAGGTGATGAATCAGGGTTGTCTACAGAGACCCACACAAGCACACATTCCTGAGAACATACGTGATGATGGACTAGTTTCATGGCTGCTCAGATAGGCAAGGGTTGCTTTCCCGGAGCTGCTGCCATTTCCACACAAGGCGGAGATGAAACCCCAGCGTACACACGCTCCGACGAGCGCTCTCCTCCCAGCCCTGAGCTGAGATGCTTGCAAAATTGCAACAAGCGCAGATGGAGCCGGCACTTGTGTTTCAACCAGCACTAATAATAAAACCTCCTCTCCCCACATATGTATGCAGCTCGTTCACCTGCCAAACCACGGCTCTCTCAAAATATCAGCAAACTGAGAGCAGGCCTTGCAGTGTATGATTTGCCCAAGACCACACAGGAAGCCTGTGGCCAAGCTGAAAACTGAGTCCAAGGCTCCCGGCTCTAGGATTGGGTCTTGGCCGTGGGCATGGGGCCATCCTGACACTCTTCCCCGTGCCGTATCAGGCCGAAGCAGGCAGGGAGACATAGGCTCGACAAAAGCACCTTGCTTGCACGTATTTAAACCCAGCCTGGTGGTGGGATACCCTTGGAGCAGGTGCTCAGTGAATCTTGAACACCCCCAGGAGGGCATGCTGGAGACTCGGCCCCATGAAAGAGTCTGGCAAAATCCTGCCCTTCAGTAGAGGCTTTTGATTTATATTTTCTCCACCAGCTTGCCTGTTTTACTCATGCTGCTGACAAGGAGAGGGATATTTGATATGTGCTGAGAGGCAGATGTAGAACACCGCAGAGCAGCGCTTGCAGGAGGCAAGGCTGCTTCTCAGGTGTAAAACGTCTGATGGTCATAAAATGGCTTACAAGGGGGTGGGAGGAAAAGAAATATTAATCTGCCTGGTGTCCACAGATGTGGAAAAATACCTTTGAAACAGCTCAACTGGATGTTTGTCACCACAGCTGCCAATGGAGGGAGAGTGACAGCCCAGCAGCAAGTACGTAGACACCTTTCAACTTCACCAAATCCCGCAGGTCACCTTGCAATACCAGCCAATGACCCTGTGCTAAATAGTTTCAAATGTAACATTTGAAATAGCTTGCAAAAATACATCTGGGCCAAGATTTTCACCCTGAGCCTGGTGGGGAGGCTCTGAAAGCTTATTGCAAGCACCTGTCTGGTCTTCAGAAGCATTGATCTCCTACCGAGGTCAACAAGAGGAGTTAGACAGGGTAGTGGTTGCCGCTCTTTCTGCAAAACTATGATCATGATCCCAAAATTTGCTACCCAGGGAGCCATGTTCTGACCTCTCGTGTTTGATCCCAGCAGGAGAAGTTATGTGCATTGAGATGTGTCCCAGACACTTCACATTGGTGGAGCTCATGTGGCTCCAACCAGCCATCCTCAGGGCACAGCAGCAGGCTGGCTCAGTGAAATATTGCTTTGTCCACTCTCTTCAGACCTTACAGGCTGCTGTTGCTCCAAAAAAGCTGAATGATAGTTAAAAAATGTTTGCCCTCTTTCCTCTCTCTCTAAAAGGAAAAAGAGTCTCTACAGACCCATTTATATTGCTGGCTCAACTGTAGTTAATAGGAATATTCCCCTTCTTCTCCACAGGGGCCACATTTTTCCCTTGGGAGAGCTGTAGGGCCATTTAATAATTTCACAGACGTCTCAGGAATTCCCCCTCATCAACCTGAGCTTCTTAGAAATGGGCAATGCGATCTCTACTCTGTCTCCAGGTGATGTGATGCCCTTGCATTCATGATTATGCTGCTCCAAACAACACATTTTCTGAGCACACTGTGTTTGTCTGAAAATACACCAGAAGGGCTGCCCAATTTGGAAATTACTTGAATTACAAGAAAAGCACAGCTGTCTTTAACAGCTCTCGAAGCTCATGCAACTAGTCTGCAATTTATTGACTAGGATTAGATGCTTATTGTCTATGACACTTTAAATACCATTACATTGAAGTTTATATAAGAAAGTCCAAGATTTCAAACTGGAATTTTAGCAATAACAGCTGGACGATTTGTTTATGTGATAGACAAAAAAGAATGACTTCTGTAATCTGTGTATTTGGCTTCAGGATTTTCTACAACATGGGGAGACAGAAACCTACCCCATCCGTAATTGAGGATTGTTAGGCAGAGCTGAACACCATTGGCTAATTTGTCCCTGATGTTAAGACTGCAGCCAAAGCTGGGGTTGAGTCCTTCCCTTGTCCCCTCACACCTGACGGAGAAGCACTTAAAACCCTCTAGCCCACCTCTGACAGTCAGGGCTAAGTCTCCCGTCTCTCTCCCCCAGGCTGCTCACATTCCGCATTTTGTTTCTAGCATGAAAGACTTTGTTTTAAATCATAATAGTAACCAGGCTGTAATCACATTATAGCACACATGGAGAACTCGCAAAAAGTCATGTGCTTTGGATTTGACATTCTGATTTATGGTTGTGCGCTCCAGTTACACAGCTGCAATCTCATTTTCGACAAAGATGTTTTCTATTTTTCTATTACTTAGCTTCACCCTGTCTTCATGTTGAAGAAAATGAAAGCCACCAGGTGAAGCTAGTGCAAGAGGACGAATGTTTGCATGTTCTGGATCAAAACCATGATCAAATATTTTGTGCTCTACTTTCATAAACAGCTTGCTATGGACACATGTGGAGGGGGTGTAGATTCTTCATTTTGAACCATTTGAAGTTCAAAAAAAAAATCTAGACTTTTATTTATTCAGAAACTAGATCAGCCTATGAAATTCACATCCCACCCACTTGATCACAGTGACTGAAGAGGGAAGAGTCTTGCAGAATTATTCCTTGGACATTTGATCAGGCTGTCAGCTTGCCGGGACGTAAGGCTACTTGCTGTCTGCTCCATCGAGCAAATTTTACTCCTGAGCAAAGCCTGACAGAGGTGGCAAAGTCTTGCTCTGCTCAGTTAAGAGCAGATTGCAGTCATTAGCCTTTCCCTCTGTCAGTAACCCGCCCATTTTGCATTCCTATGAAGAGTAGCAGCATTCCAGCTTAATTAAAAAAGTGAGCTCTTTTGCAGTAAATTGCATTAATGTTGGAAAGGGGCCAGAGCTTATGTTTTACATGAACCTCTCTTGTCTTTAGTGGAGTAAAGAAAAGCAAATGTCATCAACATTCTTTTCACTATTTAAACACTGATGATCTATCTTTAGGGCTGGTGTTGGCTGAGCATTGTATAGAGCACAAAACCACTGCTGCATCCCTTACCAGGGGTAAATTGTGCGTTACAGACTCATAAACCCTAAAGTGTGGCAAAAATTTTACTAAGACCATCATTTTCAGTATGCTTTAGGAAGGGCCTAGATGGAAAATGTATTTATAGTGGTTCTAGAGCATGCATTAAGGAGCTGAAAACACACGTGAATGGAGCCTGTGTAGGCCAGACCCTGACTATGAGTCTCACTGTAGCAAGGCTTTCACCACAGACTATTAGGGGTAAATAGTCCCTTTGTCTCAACAATGAGTAATTTTATCTGCTGTGTAAATTCTGTAGGTTCCAAATGGCGAAAATGCCTATCTTCAGGAAAATGCTGCTCCAAGGCAACAATTAAAAGTAGAACTGAGACTCAGAGTGTGGAAAATGTCCCACGAACTTGGCACCTCTGTGCCAACGGCCCCATCTCTCTGTGTCATGAAGGAAAAGCTCCACAAATGCTTTGTGCATCAAGGGGACCAGAACAACAGAAAAAAATCACATCTCTTTCATAGTCTAGAGGTTCCCAACCTACAGGGAACCAATTTAACCACCACTTTCATCTGCTTTTACAGGGACATATATTGGTGGGAGCTGGGAGGAGTCACTGCCTTGAGCCACTGTCAAAAAGGGTTCTCAGTAACGATTTCTGCTGCTCACAGGGGTAAGAGAAGCAGATTGACAATAAGTTGTCTCTAGGTGTAATGAGGCTGTTGAACCTACTGTGTAGCAAGAAAACAACTATATCAAAACCCTTGGATTTTTCAGGTGAAAATTGAAGAGTTCTGCTCCATGAAATTCTGATGAAAAAATTCAAACTTTGAGAAAAAGGGAGTAATTTTTTTTTTTCATTGTTTTCTAAGCCTCAGTACTCTAGCTACGGTAATAACAATGCTGGCTCTTTTGATCCTAAGTCTCTCTCCTATACAGTGCCTGAAATGGGCAGATGCACACTAGCATGAAAGATCAGCTGCCCCTAAGCCAAGCTGAGCAGGAGATTGTAAGGAGTTCTTTTTCTATTAAAATATAGGTGGGGTAATTTCAGAGGATCTCTGGGTTATTGTAAGGGTTGGTCTCAACAGAATAAAGAGCAGGACAGGTCGCTAAGACTCCATAGCTCTTGCCTAAAATAGAAAAGGGCATGCTCCGCTGTATGTGGCTCCACTTCTGGCCCATAGACCCCTAGACGGACAGAGTAAGACTGAGCAGAAGAACTGAGGCAGAAAAGCCATAGCATTTATTACTCCTGCAGTCACCCTCATTTCTGTCCCTAGCAGAGACAGTCAAAAATATTTTTGACCAAGAGGTTTTCCACTGGAATATGCTATTCTTTCAGAAATCAAGCAGGAACTTGTTCAAATGTCGGCGATAATTTTTGGTCAGGAGAAAACCAAACATTGCATTATGATAGCATAGTTTCAATTTGTGACATTTTGACTTTTATATCATAATACAATCCTATTCTACTAGAGCAGATTATGTTGTTCTACATAATCAGTTATATATAAAAGTTGATATAAAATAAAAATCAAAACAGTCCATCTCCTGCAACACAGGAGGTTTGCAATCAAAACATCCCAATATACCTTCTTCCATTATTTTTATCCTGAAGGCAGCAATGGCTTTTAGTTTTTAACTCTAAATGGAAAGATCCTCCTTTTATAAAACACTGAAAACCCTGGCAGAATAGAAACTCCTGCTCCTGGATGGTCATGAATGTCTTCTTGGTGCTTGGTACTCCAGGATTGTCATTAAAAACTCATTAACCTATGGAAGCAATTGAGGTCAGTACAGCACACACAGCCACCTTTCCACCTGCCCTAGAGACACTTGGTCAACTTAAGATATGTTTTCTTCTATTTTTGTTGTCAATAATATGGGTGTCTTCACCTGAGCAATTTATCCCAGGATTTTCACTGTATTGAATGGGGAAAAAAAGATCATATTTCACATATGACTTTCATGATTTTAGGTTAAGGAGGATGACACCTGCATATCTTCCTCATGGCAATATGGACGGCCTATATCCCATATTGACTGGATCTCTGTTGCCTATAGGGGGATGTAAGTTGTGTAGCTCAGGTTTAGACCTTGATATACCATCAGATGAAGTTTGCCCTAGTGCCTTCCACCAATACATATCTTATCTTCTCTCCATGATATGGCTGGCTACTGTGTATAGGAATTTTCTCAACATGTCCTTGGGATTGGTCTAACTTGGAGTCCCTCAGAGTATCTGTCATACATCTGCAGGTTAATTGGAAAGAAAACTTTGGAAGCAATATCAAAGAAATTCCCCTTCCATGTTCACTGTTGGGTTTGATTTTATTTTTTATTGTTCTTTTATTTTTGTGATACACTTCTCTCTTGAGAAATTCCATTGATATTTTTACAGTAAAACTTAGAGCACTAATGAGGAGCGAAGTCATCTGTGTTTGGTGTAGTGCATGTAGATATGCCTTTACCAGAAAGGTCTCCTTTCTAAAACAAAGCTCCTGAGAAATTATTTCAGACATCACTGAAGTTCTACTATTTTTCCACAAACTATGTAAACAAAACTATGAGCTGAAATGATGTTTGTAATCCTTCATTTCACAGACAGCTGTTCAGCCATGCATTTGCTACAGACAGGATTCCAAGCACATGATAACTAAAAGAACCAACAAACCACCCAAACAAAGTTCTGTATATATTTTAGGGGAAAAACTTTTGGGGAAAAATGGCTTAAAATAATCACAAAAAAAAAAAAATGGGTCCATCCAGGCCTTGCAAAGTAGAAATATTTAGGGTATTTTTCACAAAACTATCTTCTCACTTCCTTTGCCAAGGGTCGCTTCAGGTGCAAAGGGATTTGCTGAGGAAGGGGCAACTCAGTATCCCCTTGGGGAAAAGAGAAGATTCAGCCCTTTGTCCTGCAGGCAGGTAGATGTGAGGATCAGACCCTGTGCAGATGGTGGAACGTTAGCCCTTAAACACATGAGCCCATGCCAGACAGCTCTGTTCGCCACTTGCCAGAGATGGGGGGCCTGAGCTCACTCAGTGAAGACAGATTTGCCACATGCACTGTGTCAAGAATAGTGCCAAAGTTTCCATAAACATCTTTATCTGCTCTGATATAATTTGAATAGGACTTTTGCATTAATTGGTACAAGCACTTGAAGAAAAGATGCATCTACAAATACTATAGCAGTGCAAGGCCAGGCTGGGAGCCAGAGATGATATTGCACAACTTGGACAAACATTTCTTCTGAAGGCTTCATGGAGGCTGTCTGCCATGGGCAAAGGGTTTGCAGAGCTGCTAAACTCCATACCTTGTAAAAAGACCCTGGAAGAGAGATTATGTTTTCACATTGTTTCCCAAATTACTTCAAATGTCAACTTAAAAGGCTTTTAAGGTTTTTATTTCAAACGGAAGTATTAACTGGAACTGCCAGGGGCAGTTAGCTTGAGAAAAGCAATACCGTGCATCTTAAACAGGGTAGAAATTTTTATGACCCAAATTCTTCATTTATTATACACAGATGGTGGAAGAAGGCTGCTGTCCCCAATGCCCAGAGATGAAAGGGGCCTGGCCATATTCTCCTGCAGACAAATGTTGCCTGCTCAAAACTTTCCAAATATAAATGGTGTTTCCCCTTGTGTGTAGAGGGACATGAAGAATTTGGAAGGCTCAGCCTGGTTTGTAGAGCTGATGAAACCTGTCACACTCCTGCCCTATTTTAGACTGAAGGAACATCAGGATGGGGCACAACACTTCTCACTGTGAAGTACAAGTGTTGGTTCTAACTGATATGTCCCTAAAGGGTGATCACATTCATTGGTGATGGTCACATTGCATGACCTAGCTCTCCCAGTACTCATAGACAACTACATCTGTTGTGTATGAAAGCCATAATTCTCTGTAAGCACCTACTGAAACCTGTGATGAGAATACAGCTCCTTTGCATGCACATTAACTCATCCTTCCATCTTCTGCACTCATGTATATTGTATCTGCCCCATTTACTGGGAACCAGTACTTTACATAGAAGATGCCAAATAGTTGTGCAGATTGTGCTGCTGCTGAGAAACTGAATGTTTGCTCTTGCAATAGCAAGCATAAAAAGAGTCTTGATCCCACAGAAAGCAGCAGGAGAGACAGCCCCCTGCATCAGTCATTAAACCAGCCAATGTAAAGTCCATGCCTCACTTCTTACTCTGGCACTGACTCATTATGTGGCCTTCAGCAAGTCTGTCCTCCACAGTCCCACGTTATCTCCCAAGCTGTGAGCTTCTACAGGGTTCACCTCTCACCACATGCAGCACCAAATGCAACAAGGTGTCAGCTGGAGCCATCAGCTCCATTAGAAAAGGCAATAACACGAGAAGAAGGAGGTAGACATGGAGAGACTTTTTAAAAGAAATACTTTTATTCCTCTACTGTGGTGCCCTGGGGAAGAATCTTTGTCTCTGATGAGGAGCCAAAATGAAGAACAATCAAAGCCAGCTCCTTGGAGGGAGGAAGAGTGTGTTTATGGGGCTCAATCTTTTCCTTATGTTCTTACTGATGCCACCTCATCAAAAAAAAGCATTGCATGCATAAATATTGTTAGAGCTTTGTTTTATTCACAGTTGCTACAGTAAAAACAGGTGAACAACCCCTCCTATGTAATACGGCTGATGTGTTGATGCGGCAAGTGCAGCAAGAATTGCCTAATTTAAGAGTAAAAGCCATGGTTGATCTACGAAGAGGTAAGCAATTTTTTGTCAACTGTCAACAGTGTGATGCCAGCTGTGCTACTTCATTCCTACCCAAGGGAAGGGGAAAAACCTCACAGCTGAGCTCTCTAGATACAAGTTCAAAAGCCTGGCACAGAGTATTCAATCATGATTCCGGAGGCTTGGACCATGCAGTAAAATAAAGTATGCCAGGTGAAAAGAATACTTGGAAGAGGCCCATGACCCACCCTGTGTCAGGCGCCTCAATTGTAATTGCCTATTTAAGCTGAAAATTTTTGCTTGAGCACAGATCTACTGATGCTTGTATGACAAGAGTGATCAAGGCCTTCTTGAGAAGCATCTTGATGTTGTGAACATCAGCTCAGGCTGGGACCACTCATCAAAGCTTTAAAAGAAGGCAAAAAACAAATCCAGTTGTGAGATTCCAGAAGGAGTGCGAGAGAAGCTATGGTGAGGAAATAATGCTCATCCCCTGTAAGAGTCATGAAGTTCAAAAGCCTGTGACTAATTTAATGTTCTGTAACTACTGTATGACAAACATGGTATCAGCTGCTCTTCTAACCTCTCTCGGAAATTCCAGACAGTCTGACACTTAACACATCATCCCACAAGCTTTCATTTCTAATTCCACTATTGTGCCTACGGGTGCGACACAAGCAGCTCTGGGCTCTTTGTGTGCTGAGTTTGGTGAGGAGTCAGAGGACTTTCTGAGTCTCATGCTCTGCCAAGGAGGAGGAGAAGCTGGGAGGAAGCAGAGACAGGACACCTGACCCAAACTGACCAAAGAAGTATTCCATACCACAGCACATCATGCCCAGGATGTAAAAAAACGGAGAGCAGAGACCTGGGGAGGGGGGGGGGGTGCACTGCTGGGTTGGGCTGGGTATAGTGGTGAGCTATTGTATTCTTTCTTTGTATTTGCCTTGTCATTATTATCATTATTGGTGGTAGCAGTAGTGATTTATGTTATACCTTAGTTACTAAACTGCTCTTATCTCAACCTGTGGGAGTTGTATTTTTTTGATTCTCCTTCCCATCCCCCCAGGACTGAGGGAAGAAAGGGGGGAGTGAGTGAGCAAAACTGTGTGAGGGCCTTAAACCACGACAAGGTACCAAGATTTTTCCAGTGTAGCTGTGTAGCTATATCTCCACTGTTTTATATTCCAATCCAATATTGAATTGCTTAGGGTCAGATTTGGAGCATTAGTTCCCCTTGTCCAACAAGTCAGTTACTTTATTGATTATCTATGATTATATATTTCATTAGAGCAACATGATCTGTCCTTAACAAAACCACATGGGATTTTCTCCATCTCCCATGCTCCTGCATCAAACTTTGCTCTCAGACCCTCCATAAAAATGAGATCAGCTAATAGGCATGCAGCAGCCATGAGCATCCTGCCCTCCTTACCTTACTTGTGTGAATTCAGACACTAGTTTTTCCTTCTCCAGTCCCAGGACAGTGGCCCCAGGTTGACAGATTCATTATTCTTCCTTGTTACTGGACCTGCAGTTTCAAGTGCTGGTGCTTTTAATACCTTCAGTGTTACCCGTTCACTTAAACAACAGTTATTACTGGGTTCAGCGCTGGGGTAAGCAGGCAAAATTCTCCAGCCTGCATTATACAGGTCACAGTAGATGATCTAATGATCCCTTTGGCCTCGAGGACTACAAATGTTAAAAGCATTATATGGCACATCCTTTAAAAAGCTCAGTATTTTTGGCACTGTCCCCTTTCTCACTGTGATCTTATCAGCCCTCACAAGCTGAATGCTGTTGAAATTTATTGGTTACTTAACATGAATGGAGGGCATCAAGAAATGCTCTGGGGAGTGTTGTGGATGATTCATATGTGGGAAACCTTCCTCCCCAAACAGTACTGAACCATGTCTGCTCAGGATATGGAAGAGGAGAAGTACCACACAGAGACACCAGGAGCCAAGCTCAAAATAAACAAGAAGAGGTATTTCCCCCTTGGTGGGTAATGGACCAGTGCAAATCTTTGCCAAGGGGAATTAGGGGCGTGAAAAGTTTACCTGGGGTCCCAGGGAGATTGGACAAATACTTGGATGAGGATTCCAGTGGGATCATTAAACACATGGGTCACATCAGGCTAAGGAAAATTCCCAAAGTGGAGGTAGTAGGATTCTGGGAGAAACTCCATATGCACTTCTGTTATGTCCTTTTCCTGTTGGAGACAGAATCTGGAACGGATGGACCCAGTTCAGTACTTACGTAGGCTGCTGCTTAAATGCTGCCTGAAACTGAGATGGAAACCAAAGGCCTCTTCAACCATGTTCCCACTGAAGGTGCTACAGTGTTGTCTAGAAGATGAAGGTCTGTTCATCTACCAACAAATAAATACACAGGAATCCTGAAACTACTGGAGTTGCCTTCCCAGGGAACCCACTGTTAGGCATAGACACTGCCAATTGTATTAACACCAGTGTTAGAATATAGGGGGTATTTTCCATGAAGAAAGAATAAAAACAATTTTATAGCTATATTTTTATTTTGCCAAGTTTTAATTGGAGGACGAGGGCAGGAAACAGTACAGTTTTCATCAGAAAAAAATATCAGAGCTGAGGCACCCCTTCTGTAGGGACAGGCTGAGAGAACTGGGATTGTTCAGCCTGGAGAAGAGGAGGCTTGGAGATGTCCATAGAGCAGTCGCCAGTACCTAAAGGGGCCTGCAAGAAATCTGAAGAGGGGCTTTTTATAAGGATAGGGGCAGGACAAGGGGTAATGGCTTTAAACTGGCGGAAGGGAGATTTAGATTAGATATTAGGAAGAACTGTTTCACATTGAGGGTGGTGAGACCTTGGCACAGGTTTCCCAGAGAAGCTGTGGATGATGCATCCCTGAGAGAGTTCAAGGCCAGGTTGGATGGGGTTTGGAGCAGCCTGGTCTAATGAAAGGTGTCACTGTCTGTGGCAGAGGGGTGGGAAACAGGTGATCTTTAAGGTCCCTTTCAACCCAAACCATTCTGTCATTCCATGATTCTATGAAAAGAGGTCTTTCCCAGTGTTTTATGTTCAAGCAATACATTTCAATTTAAACAGTTGAAAGCAGTTTTTCATTTAGGGAAGCAGAAAAGCAAAAAATAGTGTTGTTTTCTTTTTTTTTTTTTCACTAGCTCTACTGATCTAAATCCAGGATGGATAATTGTATTCTGACTGAGGCTTGTCAGACTGGAGCTCCAGTCGGGTAGAGTATTCTTTTTATTGGAAAGCCTTATGTGGTGCTGGTTTCGATTAAAGAGGCAACTCTGAGAAGACTACACTGCAGTTTCCACTTTTCTTGCCTAGCTCTGCAAGGGAAACATTTTCCAAAAGCCACTGAAAGATATACTGGAGAAAGCTTCGATTTTGCTTACAAAATTAATCAAAAATTCTAAAAAAAAATAAAAAATAAAGGCTACAGATTTTTGGTTTACATTGCATGGAGATATTCCCAAGGAAATAATCACTTCTTACCTGTGCAAAATTTTCACATACTTGCTTAGATCAAGAAGTAACTTCGTTTTTCATTCCTTTCTTACAAAGTGAAGACTCTCAGTGAAGGTTTAGCTCCGTAATTTTAAGAATATTGTAAAACAATAGCTATACAAACATATAAGCACAAGCTCTTTGTTAAAGGCATGATTATGAATTCTCTTTTAAGGTACTATGGCCAAAAAGGATGACTATATGATGAAAAAGTTGCAGGCTTTATTTTGTTTGTAGTTTTCCATATAGGAAAAAGAGAGGGAGCAAATAAAACTTTCTTTTTTCTCATAAAAACATGTTTAAAAGTTGTTTTTTTTTTAAAGAACAAATCAGTTCAAGCATATTTTCTTTCCTTTTGTATTTCAAAAAACTTTGCTTTTGTTAAAATATATTTCTCGTTAGAAAAATCAAACCAAGTTATTTCTAATCATAAGCAGAATACAGGTTGGAATACTCTGCCTTATAGATTGATCTTAATGAGCAAATAATGGCTGTGAAGGTCCGCATTAGTCACCAGGTGAGTAACAATTTGCAAAACTGCCTGTCAATTTTTATTAACCCTTTATAAACTTCAAATATGATGTGTGACCAGCATAACTTGGCTTTTCCTTTCATAAACCACAGTGCACTTTATGGTTGTGATTAGTTTCCTGAGGGAAGCCCAGTGATTCACCTTTTTCTACTGGGAACTGAGAACCTTGCAGATGAAAGGAACTTAATGGTAAATTGGATTATCTTCATGGCAGGTCTTCTAGAGCTATACAAAGTCCACAGACCTTAAAATCACTGTAGATATCATCTCTAGATCTAAGCTCTTGCTACTGTCATTGAGCATGTATTGCTCTGCTGTCAAAAATCAGCACAATCCGATTGCAACAAATCCCTTAAGTCTCAGTGAAGAAACAAATGCATCATTGCATATTATTAGACAGCTGTGGGTATTGGGCTTAATGGGCAGAATGCCTTAATACTCAGGACTTAAATGATGCCTCCAGCACTTAGCAAGTACACAATAAAATGGCTCCAGTCCTCCTCTGTCCCCCTGACTATATACAAAAGGGGTTTCCCCATACATACATTCCCACAGTGCCCTTTTGGGTAAGTATTAAGAGCCAGGCTTGCCTCCAATACAAGAGCTGCCTAACCAGTCAGAAGCTGACCTCCAAGGACAGTGGGTTTGTTTAACCCTCAGAGTTAACTGGTTTGATGAAAGAGCGTTTTTCATAGGGTCTGTCCAAAGGACTCCAGAGGTCCCCCATGGCAGAGACATAGAGAGCAGATAGGTACAGCAGTTTCCCCTGTGCTCTCCAAATCCCACTGTGGGTCTACTTCAAAGGACACTTTCTGTGCAAGTGTCCCCTTTTCTATATGCCAAAACTAGTGTCCAGAAAAGATGCAAATTAACACCCAAATATAGATGACCACATGCCCTCCATGCGCCGTTTTCCTCCTGCCTTCCCTCCTCCAGTCCTCCAGTCCCTCCTTTCACCTGCCCCAACTGCTGTACCTTGAGCCACTCTCTATGCCCAGCCAGGAGTTGGCATCAGTTTAACGGCATTCACACTGGCAACAGGAGCTTTCAGAGTAGCTTTCCTCCTGGACTCACTCTCCCAGCTCCAGTACATGTCTGCAATTGCCAGATCATCCTGCATCCCCCATCAGAATTAGGGCCCCTTGGCACAAGGCACTTGTGCGGAGGCATGTGAAGACATGGTTTCCTGCCTCGGAGAAATTCCCTCCCCAGAAACGAGAGCCTGCAGAGCAAAACACAGCTGCAAATGGCACTTGGAGCCTCAGGAGGCCTGGCTTTAAGAATAAGCAGGCACCTTGGGCTGGGAAGGTCCTAGTACATTTTTGCAGCTATGTAAACAACAGTAAAGTGCTCTTTTTGGCCAGGCTGTAGACTGATGGCATAACAGGAAATTCTGGTGAATGATTTTCTTTATTGGAAACCACATGAAAGTTAACCAAACTTTCCCAAAACAGATGAAAGACTCTGACCAGGAGCAATGGGAGGATGAAGCAGACATTTTCAGGGTGATTGTAATCTGGTTGAACCCCAGGCACAGCTGTGCCAGCAGGTTACTGCCGGAGAAAATAAGCAAACCAACTCATGTCTCCTGGGGATGACACAACCAAAAGTGGGATACCAGCAAGGGAAGGTTGCCCTGAGTGTTAGCATGATGCTGATGACAGAGCAGAAGTGACTACCCTGGCCTGATTCTATTCAGCCCAGTAGTGTCTTTCCAAGGAAGCTGTGGACCTGAGGAGCAGAGAAAGGTTGGGGATTCAGGGACCACATGTGGCTCTTCTTTTGTAAGCCATGGGCTGTTTATGGGGCTTAAACCAGCCCCCCATAATAGCTCCTTTGGCAAGCCAAGGTGATTTAGTCATTAACTTCATCAATCTTCACCCTGCACAAAAGCCATCAATATCTATTGAGCCCTGAGCGTGCTGTTGAGTCTGCTGGTAGCTCCTAGGGTTCCTTTTCTTGGAGAATCAGAGAAACAAATGAACAAAAAAAAAAAAGTTCCTTCAGCATAGCTAGAGGTGCGTGGCCAAGAGGCTTCCACACACAAGTGGCTTCTGAAACACAAACCAACCACAGAGGTCTCAGCTCTTCTCACAGTGCAAGTGCGTGGGCTCAGCTGGAAACCCTGCTCCAGCAGAGGCTCTGCCTCCTGAATGCTGGCCAGCAAGTGGAGAAGCCCAGCACTAAGCCCTGGGAAGGAGGCATACCAGGTCTCCCAGGCCACTTCCCAGAGCCCCATGGCTTCATATGGGGTCAGGGTGGGCAGGGAAAGGAAAGGACTGGGAAGGGAACAGCCTCTGCAGCTGTGAGAGAGGACATCCTCTCCAGCTGCAAATACCCTTGGACCCAGGAAGTTTCCATGGGTCAGGACTTTGCAGGCTGCTCTGCAGTATTTGTTTGGGTTGGCTTGCAAGCTTCCTGGTGTGTATGTTTACTGGGGCAAACACATCACTCCAGGGATGGAGATGTGCTAGGAGATCTCTATCCCAGAGGTAGTTCTCCATTAGGAAATAAAGGTCCTCATGATGTATTTGCATTTAAACAATGTTGATTGCACTTTGTCATGGGTTAGAGGCTTAAACCATGACACAGTCTTAAATTAATCCAGATACAATCCTGGAAACTTTCTTTTGAGGAGCAGATACCATCTCCAAAGTGCAGCATTCAGCAAGCTGAAGCAAATGGTGTAGGCTGGGTTGTAAGACATGAGCTAACTGCCAGCTTCTATTTCCATCTGTGAATGCAACAGAGCCAAAATCAATAAATCATCATCACTGCCACCAAGAATTTGGTTTTATTGGATGATAATGTATTTCCTACTGGTGAGACCATGTACCAGCATCTAGAAGAGGAACAGATGACTGCACTTGCAGAGTAGGGAAGACAGAGAAAAGAAATAAGTAAACATATCACATATGTTATATGAAGATTACTGCAGGGTTAGTCTCCATTATGACATCTGTCTTGGAGGGGAGGGGAAGAGGAAGGTGACTCATAAATGTCCCAATACTAAGTGAATTATTCCATCACTTCACTCGCCTGTATCTTGCATGTACATGGATCCCTTCTCCCCTCCTATGAAAACACAGCACATGAACTAAATGTGTAATGACAGCAGGGGCTTTGTTGAAGAACAGGGCTACTGCACAACAATTGAGACTCCCACTACAGTGTTGCTAAGGGCACTATATTCTCCCTTTGAGGAGCAATGCGTTGTTAAGCATGAGGATCACAGCTCTTGTTTCCAGGGGTCTCTCATTCTCAACCCAAAGAGATAAGAGTACCCACGGCAGCATTGCAAACTGCATAGGGAAGAGGGGAGGTGTATATAAGGGGTATTATGGAAATGGCTTTGAAGTCACTGAGTCTTCAGGAGCGCCTGTGCTCAGTTCTGTGCTCACCACATGCTCCAGCTCTCCATCTCATTTGCCAGGCTGAGGTTTCTCTTGCTCATCCCCTGCCTGCACGATCCATGCTGCCTTCTTCCCCCAGGCAGAACATGTTGGGGGACAGTCGGCAATACCCCTATTGTAGAAATGGAGCACTTTCCTGTTGGAATTGAAGATTTGCTTATACTGGAATGAAAGATTTGCCTATATTGAAGCCTCCCCTGGAACAGGGAAGTTTTTGCTTTTTTAAAATTGTCTTTCCTATCAGGTCTTTTTCTTGTTGTTGTGTTTTTTATTTTATTTTATTTTATTTTGGGAGTTTTTTGTGTTTTGGGTTTTGTTTGCTTGTTTATTTTGTTTTATTTTGTTTCTTAGAAAGCCTAATATGAATATAATACAATGTACAGCAAACACATTCTTTAATACAAAGGCCTTCCCAAGAGACAACCCCATTCTTCCTAAGTGTAGCCCCAAGCTCCCCCAGCCTCATCTCTCTCCTGTGCCTTGAGGAGGACCAAGATTGACACAGGGGCAGAGGCAGTGCTCGCCATTCAGTCCTTGCTGCATCAGGAATCAGTTGCATTTCAGTTCCTGCCTCCCTACCCTTGACCATTCGGTCTTGGCCTCCTGAAAGGGCTTTCATCACCCAATTAGAAACAGAGCAACCTCCTACTACTTAGTTGTATTTGGCAAGGTGAGCGCACACACAGAAACAATCTATAGCACTCTCCCTGGATCAGCATGTGCTTCGGAGGAGAGGTTTGGCAGCCCAGCAATCCAACCATGTCTCCCTGCTGCACTGAACCACCTCCACTGGTCACTGCTGATCAGCAGCTCCCCGGCTCATTAAAAGCAGCAGCAAAGCTCACACTTGTTCTTGCAGCATGGCCACCTGTTGCTCCCTGCTGTGCAGAGCTATGGGAGAGCTGATGTCACCCACATCACCCCGTGCCATGGGAGAAGATCCCCTCCTGGTCCCTCACCTGGTAAGAGAGGGGCTGGATAACGGTGCGCCTCCCACCACAGGAGGTGCTGGGATGGGGATCTGCAAGGAAGAAAAGGAACAAAGGCATCTGCTGATTGTCTGAGCTGACCCACACAGAAGACATCCAAAAGGTTGCTGTGGCAGCATTCGGGCATCTCAGGTTTCTGCAGAGCAACTCCAGCTGAGGTCACACATCACCTCCTTACACCTTGATGGGGACCTGAGTGTCTGGACCTATTGAATTCACTGCCAGATTTGCCTTTTCACAGCTAAATCCAGGATGTGGTGGTACCTGCCACTCTTTACAGTGGTGACATGAGATTGCAGAAAGGAGACATGCATGTGGAGGGTCATGCAGTGCTGTCTGATGGGGCAGTCCTACTTTGCACTGTACTGTGACTGTGAAGCATGTCTGGCTCTGCTGTGGTGTGATTGTGTGGCTTGCTTCTCCCCAAAACCCTGGTTAATGTGAGTTAGTATGGCCTGGGTCAGGGATAAAGACCCAGGGAAATCAGTATGGACTGAGTAAAGCCAGCTGTACTCTGCTGCTGCTTCCTCTAGCCTTTAGGATGAGTCAGGGCTGGCCACATCCATCCCCAAAGGTGCAGACCTTGAGGGCCAGTAACCACTCGACACTGGATTGCTGCCAGCTGGCTACGTCTTGCATGTCCCAGGGCTGGAGGAAGGCTGCAGCCATTCAGTGACAAGGAGTGTGATGCTACTGGCAGCATACTGCTGCGAGTCATGCATTCCCCAGAGTCTCCTTGTCACTGGACTACCATGTCCCACAGCACAGCCCCATGCTCAGAGGCTCAGATATTGCATTTTAAAATACCTTCTGAGGCCTGGTCCTCAGGGAAGAAAAACCATTCCCTGGTTCAGAGAGGGGACACAAGCTGCACATATTTATAAGGTGACAAGCGAAATGTGCTTGCTGGAGTGGGGCTATCACAGGCTCAGCAAGAACAGGCTGCCAGGGAGTCACATAGAGGCCCTGTTTTGTTTTAACCTGTGAGGTTACAGCTGCAGCATAACAACCCTTTCATTGAAGAGGCATAAGGAGACCTCTGAAAGCTGCCAGCCACCAGGTTGGGTCTTGCCCCAGTGTAGTACCCGCCTAATGGTTTAAATCTGAAATATAGTGCAGAGCAGAGAGGGTGGGCACAGGCTCCATCTTCACATCAGGTGCAAAGCTGAGCACACTGATTTGTATTGCATTGCTCCGGATATTGGGGAAAAAGAAAGTTCTGCAGCAGCAGCAATTATAAAATCTTCTAGAGAAGGAGAACACAAGGCTCCAGGGACCCTTTCTGCCTGCAGAGATGTAAGAAAGAAGGCAGTAAAAGAGCAGCCCTGGGAATAACCCTTGGTGAGTTGAAGCAGGTCATGACAAACAGATCAGGTGCAACACCTGATTTGCACAGAAGCATTCAGCACCTTGGGAATATCCAAGAGCCCCTCTAGGAGAGATTTTTAAAACTTGGGTACTAGACTGCCTAAAACTGGCTTTAGGCACCTATGTTCATTTCTGGGCCTCATGCTCCTAAAAATCCAGAATTCTCAAACTCACAGTTTCTGTGCCCAGGTAAGTAAAGCTCTCAAAAAGAATTTGGATCCTGTATGTTTTGTGGAAATGAATCTTATTTCTAGCCTGGGTGAGGGAAAGGCTCAGTCCTTAGGTGACAACAAAGAGTCCAAACTGCCACTGCACAGGGGAGCTGGACTCTGCCAACTCTTCTCCCTTTCAGACCCACCAGGTAGAGGCAGCAGTGAGGCAGCAGGACAGGAGGAAGGAATGGTGGTCTTGCATGTTAATGAAGTTGGGTAATACTAATTGTTTTATTTATAAGCATCCCCCACCCCTGTTGAATCGCTCAGGGCGCTGCAAAACAACACCAAAACAATTGCTCATTAATTAAAACCACACCAGCCTTCCCAAGATTGCAAACAGATGGATAAACACATCATATGATATAATATCTCAGGCACTGAGAATGGGAAGGGACCACCTGTACCAGCTAGCTCAGGCAGGCGGAGGTTTAGCCCGTGCCTCCCTGGAGCCCCTGCTTCACACTCCTCACCAGTACCCCAGCAAACATCAGGACTTCTGTATTACAGGCTGTAACATGTCCCCAGGAAAAAAAAAAAACAGGACATTACCCATGCCCTGAAGCCCTGCAGTAGCCTGGAAATGCCCAGCCGATCTTGGAGGTACAATATCAGTGATCTCTGTACATGCATGTTAAAAAGTGAATCCTAAACATCTTCTTTCTGCTCATCCTTCCAGTCTGAGCTGCGGTGGAAGAAAAATGTCCCTGCTTCATGTTTTGGGAGCAACACCACCCTCATTGTCAGTGTAGTCCATCAGCTTGGCACTGTCCACTCTATCCTGGAGTCTCTCTAGGGCTGCAGAATTTCCCGTGCTTCAGGGAAAAAGCCAGATGTCTACAGGTGAACTGTGCATCAGGGAGTCTGCCTGGTCCTGTAAGTGCCAGAACCTTGGGACTTATAGAGAGAAAATACAACACAACAAATGGACTTAACAAGTCCCTTTTCAGCCCTTCAGTGCTGCATATGTTTTTCATCTCAGCATCTCTAGACATCTTAAGCACAATGGTTTACCTCTGTATCACCTCCACTAAATAAAGGAAAGCGCTACTCAGTCCATCAACCCCAATAAACCTGGCAGCCACTGAGCCAGGCTTGGTTGCTCATGATTTAATCAGAGGCAACAGTGGTGCAAGAAAAGTGACTTTAACAAATCCATCTTCCCCAATACCCGTGGGCTCAGCCTCTCTCCTTCGAGCCCGGTGCCCTGCGTCAGTCAGCTGGGACTGAGCTTTTCTCCTGCCTTTCTTCACCGCACCGTTTACAAATTGCAGACCTTATTTGAGAAACCGTTCCTGCAGCTGTGTCCCAGGGAGCTGTCAGTGGCTGCCAGTGGCTGCCAGTGCTTTCGGAAAGGTGAGGACGGGCGGAGCCGGCATTCCTGACTCACGGAGGCAGCTGGCGGCTCTTCCCAGCCAGCTGGAGGGTGGAACAACTCTCCGAAGGACGGGGATGCAGGGTGTGGGCTGAGCATCGCCCAGGAAGCAGCCACATCTGGGGAGGAGGCTGTGGGGACTGCCAGCTCACGCACACACGGCATCCTCATGGTGCCAGGCAGGTACCGACCACACGTCTCGGAAGGAAACTTTTTGGAAGAGGGTGTGGAAAGCCGTGTGGCTTGACATCTGCCTTAGGGCTTCAGCCTGGCTGGGGATTTAGGGGAGGACAATTTGCCAGATCCCTGAAGCCCAGCTTGGGAGGTTGCTTGGCCAGCTGTGAGATTCCTTCTCCCAGGGTGCCCAAGAAGCTTGGAGTGGTTAAGCCAAGCAAGGACCCATCCTCACACAGACCACTAATGCAGCTTTTTGAGCACAGACTGGGGACATTTTAGCCCTGACTTATCCTGCATAATATTTAGAACTTGTTTCTATACAGCACACTCAGCCCTTCCCACTCTTATGTTCATATATGTATTGCTGAGTAAATGAGCTTGAGGATTGTTGAGAGTTGCTGAGTATGCCGCCTTGGGCATCTGTGTGTCCACATCTTTGAGGAAAGAAAACCTGAGAGAGCACTAGGGGTTCGTTCGCAGAGGGAAGACTTTGCCTGTCTTCCCAGGGTGGTTTGGCAATGAAAAGGACAGGTTTGGATGTCCTGCATGGGGCTACCTTATCCCCATCACTTGTCACTCAGGATCTGCATATCCAAAGAGCCCCTAGACAACGTTCACACCAGTGGGGCCATTTCAGGTTGCTCTACACTGACCAACACCTTTCACCCTGCAGCAGGAACATCTGGGAAATTCTTCATCTGAAAAAGCCCCTGTTAATGTTATTGACCTTAGTTTCGCCTGGATCTTTGTGGGAATACATCGCATGATTGGTCTGCGATCAGGGATTTCTCTTCTATCAAGCATATGTATTGCTGCTCATGAATTCTGACTTGTTATGCCACATTCTCATCAATTCTAAGTGGTCCCCATTCAACCAACACAGAGCATTGCATCCCTGGCTGAGTAGTCCTTTCTCCACATCCCTGTTTCAGATTTCAGGAGGAATTCTCCATGCTTTGCAGAGTACAGCCCTTGCCTTTTAGCTTGCTCCCCCAGGCTACATCCTTCTCTCCATGGACCTCCCTTGGAGAGTCACCAGATGTCCCCAGTCCCAGCTAGAATCCATGGAAGACAAGGAGACCTGGACTGTGGGAGGGCTGAGACAAGTTACACAAACCAATGTGCAGCCCAGCCGAGAGGCCAGTGGAGCTGCCAGAGATAAGTGCCTAAATAGCGGAGGTCAGAGTCTGGCCCAGTGTTATTAGTTCTCGTTACTTCGATGACATACACAGCACTGTGTGGCCACAGCACAGCTGGGGAACTGCTGTCTTATCAGCTCTCACTCCTGGAAGGCTTCTCCAGCTCTTCTCCTCAAAGGCTGACTTTCTGACCCAATGCAAAGCTCCATGCAACCACTGAAGAGCCAGTGGCCTATCTCAGGGCTGGATTTGCCCCTAAGGAAATTACTGTGAGCCCTGACTGATCTCCAGTGGACCCATCCAAAAAAAGAATAATACAGCTTTTCTGCAGACAACTCTATCTTTGCTACATACCAATCCCATGACAAACCAGTTGGCACACAAACACAAGCACGAAAGCAATTTGGCTTCCCTCCTTCTAATGTTGACAGCTTTAAAGCCGCTCTCTTTAAACTCACCTCCCGTAGGTGGTTCAGCAGCAGAGCCAAAGGCTGTGATTACACTTCCAGAATGTTTGTTAGCTGCAGGTCCCCAGGCACTGAGTTCTGGAAAATATTTTTCAAGCAATGTCCTCAGGGTCAGAGGCAGGTTCTCTGGCTTGTTCCTGGCTGACTTCACACTGGGGTATGCGTGCTGCAGCCAATGTGTTTTTTAGGACTCATAGGCAGACAGACAGATCTGATAGTTTCTCTGGGTACCCATCCACTTAGTTCTCATCCTCCACCTAGTTGTTTGCATGGTGGCATGGTGGGATTTGCTCCCAACAAGGACATCTGAGAACAAAGCACCCAGTGAGGCTCTCTGAGCTAGTCAGATAAGGCAGACACGTCTTTCTGAACTTCATTACTAGGAAAGCACTGGTCTGACCCTGTTTGGCTGGTGATCACACTGAAGAGAGCAGGAGCAGCTAAGCAGGAGAGTCACAGCACTGCTAGCAGAGAGAAAAAGGCTTGTAAAACATAGGGGAGATAATAAAGGGGAACGTTAATTGCAACAAGTGAGAAACAGGATGAAACACCCTTCTGTCAGCCCACCAGCACTGAGCCAGTGTAACTGGCCCAGATCATCCATATCCTCACACAAGAAATTCGCCACCAAAAC
>JASSUY010036774.1:0-10601 GCA_032466535.1 Forpus xanthops | reverse complement strand
AATTAAACACTTACAGTTCTTAAATGATCGGGGGGGGTTAACCACAATTTGATGAAAAAAGATTTATGCTGAAAAAAGCTGATGTGTTCTGGACCTGGACAGAGGTTCTCCCTTCCACTCTTCAAATTTTAGATTGGATGAAATAGCAAATCAGCATTCTGCCTCCTACAGAATTAAAATGATTTGTTTGTGGACTGGGTTGACCCTGTCTGGATGCCAGGCGCCCACCAGAGCTGCTCTATCACTCTCCTCCTCAACTGGAAAGGGGAGAGAAAATACAATGAAAGGCTCATAATAACGGCGGGGGGGAGACTGCTCACCAATTACTGTCATGGGCAAATCAGACTTGGAGAAATCAGTTTTATCATATTACCAATCAAAATCAGAGTAGGACAATAAGAAATAAAACCAAATCTTAAAACTACCTTCCTCTCACGCTTCTTTTTCCCCACTTCTTAACTATGTTATCCCAGAGGCTCTACCACTGTTGCTGATGGGCTCAGCTTTGGCCAGTGGTGGGCCTATCTTGAGCTGCATTGGCTCTATAAGACATGGAGGAAGATTCCAGCAGCTTCTTGCAAAAGCCACCCCCTGTAGTTCCTCTGCTACAAAAACCTTGCCATGCAAACCCAATATAGTCCGTTACCTAGCACACACTGTCACCCCAAGGTATCATGTTCTGTTACTTTATTTTAGATTCACAGACTCTTCAAAAAGTATTGGACCAGTCTAGTTCAGAGTGGTTTAAGCTAAAAGTGATTTTAAGCCAGGGCAGAACTCTGACTTTAACACATTTTGTACAGTTGATGTGTTAAAAAACATGTTGTCCAAAAGTTTCACATGAACTTACAACAGTGAACCATCATCAGACCTCTGAGTCTGCACAAGGGTAAGACAAAATGCCAACAAACTACCAGAGCTGCCGTTTATCAATGGAGATTTTACTCTGAACTCCTCTCTCTGCCCCTCTAGTAGGATGCCAAGGAATTAAAGCCCCAGTGGCACATTTTTGATGAAGTAACAGGACACTTGCTGATGTTTCTCCTGACAAAAAAATAACCTATACAAACCATCCCCTACTTCCCCACTCAAAGGCCAATTATGAAAAAGCAAATCAAATTGTGTGGAAACTGCTTAGCAATAAGAGAAACAGCATCTTGGAAGAAATGTGAAGCAGGAAAAAAACTAGACAGATATTTGGGTATCTGGGAAACTCACACATCTCCTTCAACTCCTGCCAGCTAGTACTTTCCCCTCTTCCTACTAGCCCTGTGGATTGACAGCTTTTTCTGTTCAATTATCAGCTTTGGTTCAGCTATAGATTCGCCCCTCTCCAAAGCCTGTGACAGATTTCCTCCTCACCTTGTCTCCTCCAAAGCCTGGAAAGAGGTGGCAATGTTTCACTTCTACCAGTGTTACCTGGGGTTAGCACTTGCCTGGTGCACTAAAGAAAAGCTGAGGGCTGTCTCTGAAGAGCTTCTAATACCCCTAGCAACCCTGAATAGCGTGTCTCCATCAGGAATTATGGAAATACAGGGATTCACAGAGGGACATGAGAATCTATCAAGCCCAGCCCCATAGGGATTTCCCTTGATCCCCCCAGCTGCACTGGATTCACCCTATGTGGAAAGGCCTCAAAGTCCTGCTTCAGTTTGCATCTGGAGACATCTAAAGGAAATGTTTTCTGTGGGAAGTAGAATGGAGCTCCAGGGAGAAGCCAGACCACACGGCAAAGCCCATCTGGTAGCTTGCTCTAACCAAAGTGACGATCACGTCCCTCGTGGACTGCTCTTCCCTCCCTCCTCCTGTACACCCACACGTGCTCCCTGCTCACTCTGGCGCTCATGACTACACACAGCAGGGTAATTCAGCTCAGTGGGTTAGTTTTTGGCTGGGCTTGTAAAACAAGAGGAGAAGTGGGACTGTCATCCTTGGCTCTATCATCTGTTTAGTTTTCCTTTTAACCCCTGCTTTTCCCAGCATGAATAGCACTTGGACCCAGTTATGAAAATACAGTCCTAACAACAGTGCACACAGAAATACCTAAAAGTCAGGCATGAAGTTCAGAAAGTATTTCTGTCCCTTACCACATGCATACGGAAAGGCATAGGTCTCCGGAAGCTCAGGCACTGTTCTGAACCTAAGACAACTGAAAGTAAATAATCAGTTTTTGAATCCTGCATATTTTATGCTTTAGCATTTCCTTGCAGTCCCAAGGTCTGTGCCATAGAAATGGGAAAATCCTTCACATGAAAGGCTACTGCTTAAACTACTTAAGTCATTCTGCTGGATACAGACAATTGACCTGCACTTTGGTGTGATGGCAGGAGGTGCTGCAGTGCAAACAGTAACAGTTGGACCATGATCATATCCAGTCCTGGACAAGACTGTGAATCCAGACTTCCTCTAAAATGCATCAAAAGATTTTAATTGCTTGTCATTGCAGAAGAGCTCATAAATTCATTATTTTGTATACTTAAGGACCAACAAAAAATAATAGAACCACCTCTTGAAACTCATCACAGAAGCACAGGCAAAGATCTTGGGCAAAAGAGAAAGAAGGCAGATTGAACAATACATAACTTGACTGAAAATAATGAAAAAAGCTTTTGAGATGTGTATATGTATTCACATTTAAGGCACCTTGCTTTCTGGTATGCCTTTAATTATTTATTTTCTTTTAATTCCTTGAACATATATTTCTTTACGCACTTCTGTCATTTGGTGTCTACTCTCAGCTCATTTATCATTTCTACAAAGTGTCAGATTGTTAAAAGTCAACCCAAACACTTAAAAACTCTGCCTGTAAATACATACTTCTCCCTCTGAATGTTGCTATGGGCTTACTTATAAGCCAAGTGTTCCTTATGAAGAAATCAACTATGAGTAATTATAATTGTTCCTACAAATTATTCATATGTTGAATCAGTGGAAGAGGAGATAAAAGAAATATATGGATGCATTTTTTTTGTTGTTGGGGAAGGGATGTGTGGGAGGAGTAGATTAACTCCCAGCAATTACTGTTTCTCACCACAGACTAAATACTCAAGAGAAAACGCTTCCTTTCCTGCAGAAAATTATGTTTTGCAAAACAGTTGTGCAAGATTTAAAGGTAACAGTAACATGGACTCGTACACACATAGCACTAAAACTTGCGGCACAAAAACGGGGTCTGGGCTTCCACAGTAAGAACACCTGACAGCCTTTGTCATCGCAAAGTCAACCCAGTCAGTTTCGAGGGGCATTCATGAATTACTGCTTACTGAAAAAACAACTTTGATCAAACTGGTACACATATGCCCTCTTGACAGCAACTTTTTATACATAAATTAAAATAAGGATCAGTACAAGAGGAACAAAATCATGGTTGAAATGCTACTTAAAAATGTTTCTCAGTTTCACACTATTTTTTAATACAGACAAAATATATAATGAAATTTGTTTTGTCTTTTAAAATTCTTTCAACAAAATACTGAAATGAAAGACATGTTTATATATAATTTTCTTTTTATGCTGATGTTTGCAAAAGGTACTTGAAAATATCCCCTTCGAAGGAAATATATAATAACATTTGTGAGCAATGAGACATTATAAAGACACAGAAACCCACTGCATACAAATCAGTACATGGAATTTCATTCACTATTGGGCAAGAATTCAGCTCCAGTTCTCTGTCTCTTTTTCACAGGTATGCACATAGAAGCTCCAAGTACACACACTTGTACATTATTTTGAACAAACACAGGTACTTAATTTTTTCAAATGCTGAGAAATAAACAATGTGCCAACTTTTGCCAGTAAAGAAGGAAAAGGAAATCTCTCATTTTACAATGTAATCTGAACAACTAACTGAGATGCTTTAGGGAGGAAACTTGACATTGGAATTGCAACCTTTAAAAAAAAATAAAAATCCAAGATGATCTGTTGAAAACTCATTAAAATCAAGGCAACTCAATAAACTGTCATGTGCTTCTACTTTTAAACACAGTTAAAACTGTACAAAGCAGCACAAAATCACTTTTTATTGCTGTCTAAACTTGTTCTGGATCAGAAAGTGCAATGCTTACTAGAAAAAATAATGAAAGCAGCTAATAAACCTTACAGAAAACAGTAGAGTCAAGCACATGCAAGCAATATGCCAAATAGCTGTTGATTTTCTGTCTGCTGAGTGACTTCAGATCTTGTCACCAGCACAGTCAATGGAGTACAAAATCCCATGGAATTTGCTGTATGATGCTGGCCAAGCAAAACAACCACTGGATCCTAGGGCACTGGACATGTCACGTGCTGTCATCACAGATCACATTGCTGTTCTCACTCCCATGCCAGCAGAAAAGTCTGCTTTTTATATTAAATGCAGACTCCCTCAAATCAGTTTTAATAAAAAATTACTTGTGCGCAACAGTATTTAAATCTCCAGCAATTACTCTGATTAACTCAAGATGGTCTCTTTCTTTATTCAACTCTTTATACTGACTACCTAAATGTTAGATTATAGAAAACATATCAAAAAACATTTTATTCCCCACTTGCTATGGTTCTCCTTTTAACGTCATAAACAAGGTATTTAACATCTCCAAGAAACTTGTTGCCAAAGTGAGACTTGACATATCTGGTATTTTCTGAATACTTACTAAACGAATGCATCCTTGAAAGCTGATGATGGGCCATGCCAATTTTTTGCAAGATGTAGAGTCAATGTATTTTGCAGAATCACATGCACAGTATATATATTCACGTCTGCTATCTACAGCCTACAATATAAACTGGGAGCTTGTGTATTGAATCCCTACTAAAGAAGCAAAAATTGAAATTTGTATAAAACTAGTTTCCTGATAAATCAGTTTAGATATTTCAAGTCCCAATGTCAAATCATTAAACTGATATTGTCAAAATCTGAATTTTTTTTAAGGAATTATGATTAACTATTATCAAAGTAGCTTACTAAAATTTTTTACAAAGAATGCATTTTGTTTATTTTTGCACAATTTGCAATTTCTTCGTAAGACCACTGTCACCAAGGAAGTGAGAATGCTGGGTAAACAAAATTTTCTCTTCAATGCCTTGCTTTGTTCCCTGTAGCAGAAGGAAGTGATTTTTTTTGTTGCAATTACTATGAATTGGAAAAAACTCTTCGTAACCTGGCTTTGAGAACTGAACAGGTACAGTTCAGTATAATAAAACATGGGGACCCTCTACCCTTGCTGGGTATTGAAATTCAGAAATATGATGTGATACATGGAACAGTTGTTACTAGCACACAATTTATTGATTACTCTCTCCATAATACAAAAGGTATGTAGCTGGCTAAAATAAAGATCTGCTAGTATGGGAGCAACATGCATATCAACATGTAAGACCTTGATTTTCTCCTAATTACTAAAAGCTATTGTCTGCCAAGAGCCCATTGGGATCATACACTGGGTATATTCCAAATTTAACTACAACTGTGGAAAACCTGCCAAAAATATAAAATAGTTTCAAATACATTAAAGGCTGACACCCGCAAAAGGTTAATAATTAGTTGTTCCAGTAGTACCAGGCTTCTAGTGAAATTGCTGGGGTTTATTTTCCATTTTAAAAATCCATAATTAAGTTCAAAAGTTGTGGTGAACATTAGTTATCAAGAATACAGACATTGCTCATATTGTGTCCTACCTGCATAAATCCACACACTAGAAACAATGGATTTTTTTTCATTTGGTAAAGACTGGAAAGCATTGGAGTGTCAGGGCATCTATAATGAGAATTATGGGGCCAAATTCTTTTCAGATGTACACCTTTGTGAAATTTGCTATAAAATAGGTGGCTCAAGCCCCAATAATAAAATAACGACAATGACTAGCATAAATAATTCAATCTTCACTTGTGAAATAATGAAGTTCTTTTCCTGATATGCTGTCTTTAATTTTAAAAACCGTATTTCTCCAGTCTGCTACGTTGTACAAGACTGCATAAAAGAATGTGACTAAATCTTTAATGCAGAGAATCTTTCCCTCAAATCAGCATTAACTCTTTTTAAATTTTTCCTATTTCTCAATTTTTTTTCTTCCATTCTGAACTTACTAGATTGTTTTCCTATTTCTTTCCTGATATGTAATTAAAATGTACAACTTGCATTCCTGATGATGGATAATGATAATGGAATGATAATTCAGTCATATGGAGAATGACATTGTCTGATTTTGTTTCAGGATAATGTGTTGTCTAAAAACTTCCAACATATATTGTAAGAATTTCCTGAACTATTGAACAAAAGAACATAGGTTATAACATAAATAGATAAAGTTCAGGCAGATTTATTGCAGGGGAACATTAAGTCCACCCGTTGTCAGCTGTTAGGTTTGTCCTCATTCATTCCCAGCTCATGTAAGAGTCTGCATCCACAAAATTGGTACTTTTCCCTGTCAACCAGATCAGGCTGGGTTCTTCCACTGGATAATACTGCCCCAAGCTCACAGCTCTACAGTGTGTATCATTTATCATATTTTCTAGGAGAACACTGATGTATGTGTATTAATTACAGTTCAACTACCTATTATGTTTTATTTTCCATTCCTTTCTCCAGTCTTGATATAAACACACAAATTTAGCTCTTGCTGACAATCCTGGTTTCTGTAAGGGAATCCTGAGCAGCCTTTTTATAGGATTTTAATTTCTTTTTGATTAAGCCTGTGTGAATTTAAATTCTTAATCAAAGCTCTTGCCAACATTTTACATAAATTGCAAAGCCAATCAAGACTTGGTCGTTTGTTTTCATTATGTTTCACCTCATGTAAATCTTCCACTTGGGGGAATGATGGTATGCTGAAATGTTAAAATAGCAAATAAAGAAAGGAAAACATGCCTTAGAAATATTACAGCACATAAAGTCTACCAACATACATTCTGCTCCTGTTCCAGCTCCAAGTAGAAAAACCTGAGTCTCTCTATTCAATTCAAATGCCTTTAAAGCTGGACCTGCGTACTTGTCTACATATAATATTTTCAATTCTCTGCCCTTCCTTTTATTCTTGCACAAGAAATATGGATTCCAGGATAATGCAACTAATTTCTAGCTGTTTATGCACAACTTCAGAGAGGAAAAAAAAAAAAGCTTCAGGTACAGCCCAGGATTACGGATTATGTCATCTCTAATACCTGTTGCAATGCAAACCAACCTAAATGCTACTGTAAGCTCAGTTAGCTGAAATGGCAGAAGTCTTGTGATTTTTGGACCTAAGAAGTGTCTGTTCCATTTGCAGGGTCACCACTACACAGCTGGCAACCCCAAGGCCTGCGGCTTCAGTACTGATGGAGTAAGAGAGGCTATGTATATTCCATATACATGTACCATGTTTGAACAGGTGCAAGTATTAACCACATAGAGTTTCTCCATTTCATTTTGGACTGTGAGGCTAGCATGCCATCAGTATGCTCCAAGGAGGCTTCTTCAGTCAGCTTTGAGAAGATCCTGCACTGCAAATCATCTAACTCAAATGATTTGCAGATGACAGCAAGACAAAACAGTCACCTGTAGGTGGACAGATAATACATAATATAAAATTCTTTTCATTGCAGCACAGTAAGTATGTGGAAAGTCGAAATGAATCAAACATTTATATTCTAGACATTTTATATTTTATTTTTTCTATTCTGATCACCATCTTTTAATTATTACTATATTGCTAAGAGAAATGAGTTTTCTAAGCTGAGATTTCAATGGTATTTAATTCTTTTTTTCTTTTGTTTTTGCTAAAGAATCATTATGGTTTCAAGATTTTATGCAGAAGGCCATGAGGAATCTAAAATTAAAACTGTTATTAGAAGTAGTTGAAAGCAGGCAGTGAACTGAAGCTGTGCCTTGCAATCTTGGCTATTGTCGTATTATTGCAGAGTCCCATAGGCAGCCCTCACATGTACAGTACAGAGTCTTCACATCCTGGCTCTTTTGATTCTTTTGTCTGCCCTCCAACCTGCACGGCCAGGAACTTTCACTTGAGAAAGATTTATGAAGCCTCCACTAACAGGGTCAGCCCTGTTATATCACCAGAGGGCTTCTTCTTAAAAATAATAACATCTATCTGCAGCTCTGCAGGGCGGTCTCTCTTGGCACTCGCTTTCCCTGTTTATCTTAACAACCAGCACACACAAAGCCCTCAGCTCTAGCAAGGGCGGACAGCAACTCCAACTCCCATAGGCACGGTAGCCCTGTCTCCTGCTATCTGCCAGACCTCGTCAGCCGAGATAACTCACACCTCCAAGAACAGCTTGGTGTTTTTAAAGACTTGACTCTTGCAGCCAGCGGGGCTACACCTTTACATATTCAGAAAAGTTTGCAAATCTGCAAAACTTGTAAAAAATTTGCAAGGAGAACTAATAAAAGCATTATAGAGGCTTTGATTATACAGAATTACAGTGCAACACCCTTTATTTTTATGTGCCCATCACTAATATTATTTTGTAAGCAGTCATCCTGACTGATAATCTCCTGTCATTTCTAAGAATCGAGTGATTTTTTACTACCATGTTAAAAAGTACTTCCAAGGCTCTTCTGACCTTTACAGTACAAGTGGTTTGGCTACTTATTGCACACATCTTTTGGAAGAGGGAGAAAAATGACTTGTTTCCTACTGAAGTTATCAAATATTAAAAATAGGTAGGGAAAATTATTTTTAGTCATTTTCCCCAAAGAAGTTCATGCTGAGAAGCTTGGACAAATCCTCAGATAATCTGTCCTACTCTGTATATTTCTTAATAACATGAAAAGTTGAACTTGTTTCCATTTGTCCCCTTTTGCCTCAGAAAATGCTCTTAAATTTATTTTATTTATTAAGATTACACAAAGTATTTCTTTCACAGTAAGCATTCCTAACAAGCTCAGTCCCTTGTGCTGGGAGGAGAAACACTCTTTTCATGGATACTCAGCCAAGGGTTCCTGAGAGTTAATACTCCCACTCTTCTTCTTTGAGTGTCAAGGGATTTTTAACATCCGCAAAACAGACAGGAACTTGGGTTTATGCCTTAGGAAAAGAATGGATTTTTTTTCACCACATAATAATCTGCTGTGCAATTACCAATAAAAAAGTAATATTCTCTGCTATAAATTGAACAATGTGCAAGAAGCATTTATTGGTAATGCACTGGAAAAGGCATATGGAATTTAAATCAAGTTTTAAAGTGAATATAGAAATCAACAACAAAAAGAAACCATGACTACTATACAATGCAAATTTTTAAATGATAAATAGAAGCTTAAAATATGACAGGGTACTGAGACATCACAGACTAAATAGTCCACTTTTATAAAATATCGATGACTAATAGATTATGTTCACTGTATCAGGTCCTGTAAGGCTAGAAAGGTATAAGATGCTCACATTAAAGAAACATTAGTTTCAATCAGCTCTGTGTGGGAGCATTTCCCTTCACAAATCCAGCTGTAGGACATGGCCTTTATTAAACTAGACTACTGCTTCCAAAGTCTAAGATAGATTGAGGGAATGATGGTTTTGTCCCTGCCACGTCCATTTACTGTGTCTAGAAGTGGGGGTTACCCTGTCTTAAATTAGAATTTGCTGCTGCTTGGGTTTTTGATGGCTTGTTTGTGGTGGGTTTTTTTGTCAGTAGCCGTGTATACGAATGAAACAAATCTTTTACATAATGGAAAATTTCAAGGGTAAGGAAACAAGTTGAATGAAAATTGACTTCACCCTCCACCCCTCGAAAAAAAACTTATTTTGTTCGGAGAACATTTAGGGCACTTACATGTTTCATAATAAATTCATGCTGAACACTGAGCAACTGGAATAGTCTTTCATTCAAAAATATATGCACATGTTTCTATTGAGTCAGAATCTGGCAGTAGTAAAATAGCATTCATGCACTACAAAACAATACTTCACACACTTTCTAGCCATTTCACACATACAAAATGTTTTTACAAAACCATAAATTTTTGAATCGTGCTTACTTTTACAAAGAGAATATTAGCAATGATGTATCTGCCTTAATTAATTAAATCCATTCCTGAAAACTTAATCATCATTCCACAACACAAATTTTGAAAGTTGCTTTAAGGTATGTTCTCTTAATCCACAGTTAAGCTCTTCCATAGGCAGTGAAACAGCAGCCAGCACAACATGCTTTCAGAGGGAGCATACATTCTATGTGTCCTTGGTAGATAGACTAATTCCTGCTTAAAAAGTATGAGATAAAAGCCACTAAGTGTGAAGACTTTCCTAAGTAACTAGGGCAACAATGCAGTAAAACTTAACACAAACTAATCCTGCTCTGTCAGAACAACCTTAGAGCTTGCAATAAAATCTGTTTTTCTATGGCTATCAGAAATAAACCAGCTACATTAAGGACATCCCCATGAGCAGCAGTTAATTGCACAAGACCAGTTACTACAGAACACAGTTATTCTGGAATGGATAATGCTCTTAAGCCTCTTGAGAGAAAAAGTATTCCCTCGGTTGTTTCCTTCAGACACGAGAAAGTAGTACAATGTTCTCCCTCATATACAAGATTTTTTCTTTTTTTTTGGGGGGGGAAAAAACAAGAAAAAAAAACAAACAAAAAACACACACACACAAAAAAAAAAAAGGCAAAAAACAAAC